>PVIU01022475.1:0-29298 GCA_004026605.1 Ondatra zibethicus
TACTGGTTTCTTTACTAATACAATGGATTATATCATGCGAGGTTTATATGACTATGGGGATACCTTAATTTATTGGTTACTAGGTTTTAGTTTTCTTCTCCATATTCTATCATTAAGGAAGAATATGGCACTCCTAAGAACAATACAATCTTTACAGACTAATAATGAACGGCTAGTTGAAAGGATTAAAATTATTGAAAATCAGAGGTTATCTGAACAACTGGATATTATGATAGGCAAAGTTGACTCCATATCCAAGGGTACTAGGAAGTTACCTGAAAGGGTTTAGACCATTGAATTTGACGTGCAGAAGTTATCACAAAGTTTTGATAAGGTAACAGACAGAATGTACCTTCAGGATGGCAATTTACATGATATCCAAGAAAAGTTCAAGGAGGACATGTCATCTTTGAAAGGAAAAGTTAAAAGCTTGGAATGGGGACCAAAAAACTGATACCTTAGTGAAATCACTAGAAACATATGCAGGTCAGGAGATTTAGGCTTTACGAGAGATAATGATGAAAAGATTTGAAATGATTGAGGAAACTATTAGAGCTGGTGAGCAGAGTAAGAAGGCACAAGGACAAGATACAACATCACCACCAGCTGTCAGAACTGGTTTACCCAGGGTTTTAGCATCATACCCTGTAATTTACTCTGACAAAGTGTCAACTTCTAAAGGCTCAAAGCGAGCCAAAGAAGGTAGATGGACGCCAATAGGAATGAATGATCTAAAAGAAATTAAGCAAGCCGTTGTTAATTATGGCTTGCACTCTGCATTTGTTAAGGAAATGATAGGGCTTGGGCTTCTACTGTCATAGCAACTCCAATGATTTCTCTCAGTTAGTGTCCACAGTATTGGATGATGGACCTTCCTTGATGTTTGGAATTTATTTCAGAGAAGAATCCAAACATATGGAACAGCAAGGAAGAGCAAAAGGTTTGGAGGTTTCCCAAGATCAAATTCTTGGTGTAGGAGAGTATGCTGATCCACAGGTCCAAGCTCTTTACGATGAAGAAGTATTGTCCCTATACCACAAAGCGGCCTTAAATGCATGGGATAGGATACAAGAGCCAGGAAAAAGGGTCGAATCATATACCAGGGTTAGGTAGGGACAGAGAGAACCCTTTACTGACTTTTTGCAGGGACTAATTAAGGCTCTGCAAATAGGAGTAACAGACCCAGAAGCTAGACGAATAATTCTTGAATCTCTGGCTTTTGAAAATGCAAACTTAGAATGTAAAAACATAATTGGGCCTTTATGGTCTAGATCAGCACCTATGGATGAATAGATTCAGCATAAAATGAATGTTGAGACGTTTGGCTATAATGATGAATCTTGGGTAGGTGAAGCAATTTCCAAAGCAATGAGGAGACATCAACCGGCCAAATGTTTTAATTGTGGTAAATTAGGACATCTGAAAAGGGAATGCAGACAAGGGATGTCTAGGAATATCTCCTCTGGGAATGACAAACATAGGAGACCTCGGCCTTCAGGTATATGTAGGAGGTGTGGTAAAGGCCGACATTGGACCAATGAATGCAGGTCAACAACTGACAGACAAGGCAACCCAATACCATCGGGAAACCCCTTGAGGGGCCTCTCGCAGGCCCCCAAGCCAAAAGCGGCCCAATCATTCCCAGTTGCAGTGGAAAACTTTTCTCACCAAGAAAATTAAAAAATCCAATGCCTGCTGTAAAAAGCAATACAGGTCTAAAAAATGTTGAAGGCTTATTAGACACGGGTGCGGATGTAAGCATAATTATTCCAGAATCTTGGCGTCTGAATTGGCCTCTTCAAGAGGTAGATGTTCAGTTTCTGGGAATTGGAACCCTATCTCATGTAAAGCAAAGCACGAGGTGGGTTGAATGCGTAGGACCTGAAGGGCAAATAGGAAGACTAAGCCCATATATAGCCAATATAACAATAAATTTGCAGGGCCGTGACTTGTTACAGCAATGGAATACCCAGATTAACATTCCTGTAGTCCCAGGAACTCATAATTCTGAGAAGGATATAATGAGGTATTATAGTAAAAGGTCACCAGCTATTCAGGCTGTACAAGAACATACAGCAACTAGTAAACATTTAGAGGTACCAACAGCCTTACCTTTAAAATGGTTAACTGAGAAGCCAATATGGATCAAGCAGTGGCCTCTAGCTGAAGATAAATTACAGGCTTTGGAACAGCTGGTACAAGAAGCTCACCATATTAAAGAATCAACCAGCCCTTGGAATTCTCCTGTGTTTGTTGTAAAAAAGAAATCTGGTAAATGGAAAATGGTTACAGATCTAAGAGCTGTCAACAAGGTAATTCAACCTATGGGTCCTTTACAATCTGGAATTCCATTGCCTTCTCTATTACCAAAAGGATGGCCTCTTATAGTTATTGATTTGAAAGATTGTTTTTTTCACTATACCTTTACAAGAAAAGGATAGAGAAAAAAATTGCCTTCACAGTGCCTACTTTTAATAATTCTCAGCCTACTAAGAGATATCAATAGACTATTCTCCCACAGGGGATGCTCAATAGGCCCACATTGTGGCAATATTTTGTAAATCAGCCATTGGAAATAATTCGTAAACAATTTCCTAAGTCTATAATTTACCATTACATGGATGACATTTTGTTGTCTGATTCAAATAAAGATACTTTAGAAAGGATGTTTGAAGAAGTAAAGTAAGTCTTGCCTAAATGGGGATTACAAATTGCTCCTGAAAAGATTCAAAGAGGACACTCTGTTAATTACCTAGGTTACAGAATAGGTTTACAGAAAATTAGAACACAAAAAGCACAAATTAGGAGAGACCAGTTACAGACTCTTAATGACTTTCAAAGATTGTTAGGAGACATTTCCAGTCTACGGCCATCTGTTGGGATAACACCTGATTTAATAGTGCATTTAAACAAAACCTTACATGGTGATAAAGATTTGAATAGTCCCAGAGAATTAACATCTGAAGGAGAAAAGGAACTGACAGTGTTTGAGGAAAAATTACAGGAGGCACATGTGGATAGGGTAAACCCAAATCTTAAATGTATCCTAGTCATATTGCCTTCCAGAATTTCTCCTTCAGGGGTTTTAATGCAGATGGAAGATATTATTTTAGAATGGATATTTATACCACATAAACCAAGTAAAAAATTAAAAACTTATATGGGAAAAGTCTCTGAATTAATTATAAAAGGTAAACTGAGACTTCGTCAACTAGCAGGTATAGACCCAGCAGAAATTATAGTGCCTTTCACTACTGATGAAATAAAAAAGTTATGGGAAGACAATGAACCATGGCAAAGAGCTTGTGCTAATTTTTTTGGGAGAAATTAATAGCAACTATCCCAAAAGTGATAGCCTTAACCTCATAAAAAGAACTTCTTGGATTCTTCCTCGAATTGTACATGATGCACCAATAACTGGAGCCCGTACATTTTATACTGATGCAAATTAATCAGGAAAAGCAGTCTACAAATCAGAAGAATTGAGTAAGGTGGAACAAAGCCCTCATAATTCTGTCTAGAAGGCAGAATTATATGCCATTCTTATGGTGCTAAGGGAGTTTAAAGAACCTCTTAATATAGTTACAGATTCACAATATGCAGAAAGAGTTATCTTGCATATTGAAACTGCTGAATTTATACCAGATGACACAGAATTGACTTCATTGTTTATCCAGGTACAAGACATAATCAGGAATAGGCTTTGTCCTATGTACATAACACACATCTGATCCCATACGGGTCTGCCTGGTCCTCTAGCACAAGGTAATGCTGAAATTGATCAATTATTGATTGGAAGCATATTGCAGGCCTCAGAATTTCATAAAAAAACATCATGTCAATAGTAAAGGTTTAAAGAAAGAGTTTTCTATTACATGGCAACAAGCTAAGGAGATTATAAAGAGATGCCCTACTTGCTCTTTCTATAATCAAACACCGTTGCCTTCAGGAAGTAACCCAAAGGGTACTCAAAGGAATGAAACCTGGCAGATGGATGTGTTCCACTTTATGGAATTTGGTAAATTAAAATATGTACACCACACCATAGATACATACTCAGGTTTCCAATGGGCAACTGCCCTGAGCTCAGAAAAGCCTGATTCGGTAATCACACACTTATTGGAAGTTATGGCCATCATGGGTATACCTGCACAAATAAAGACAGATAATGGTCCAGCATTTGTATCTAAGAAAATAAAATGCTTTTTTGCTTATTATAATATAAAGCACATTACAGGTATACCAAATAATCCTACAGGTCATGCAGTTATAGAAAGGGCAAATCGTACAATAAAGGATATGCTGAACAAACAGAAAGGGACAGAAAATACCCACAGGAATAGATTACATAATGCTTTGTTAACCTTGAATTTTCTTAACGCTAATAAGAAAGGAACAACAGCAGCAGAGAGGCATTGGATAATGGAAAAAAACTTCTGAATTGAATAAACCAGTATATTTCAAGGATGTGTTGACCTCACAATGGAAACCAGGAGATGTACTACGTTGGGGAAGGGGTTTTGCTCTTGTTTCCACAGGAGATGAAAAATTATGGATGCCATCAAAATTTATAAAGATTCGCTTTGAAAAGGAGAAACCTACTGAAACAGAGAAATTACAGCTTGTCCACACTGGTGATGACCATACAGGTGGTAAGAAAAGCATTTAGGATGGGGGCAGGGTCCTGTTCTTGTCTTTGCAGGAAAATACTCATCTTCAAAAATTCAAGAAACCCCTGATGTTTGAATGATGACAGGTAGAAAAATAACTATCCAATAAGGATCATCAAGAAAATCAAATATGGTTCGTAAGTACAAATGATACAATGTATACATTTATATATATGCATATGTATGTATATGTTTATGAATATATAGAGTTGGTTTTAGAGTTGGACAACGGCTCTGTCCTTCTTTAAATCCAAGCATGTTGTTCAAAGAAAAAACCCAGAGTTTCTATCTCATGTCAAGAGCCATTTGATGTGGGACAGAAAGAAAAAAGTATTTAGAAATTATCTTTGCTTTTCTTCATATCTATTCTTATTTTTATCATACCTTTCATTGAATATATATGTCTGTATATGTCTATATATGTAATTCTTAAGTTTTCCACAATGAACAATGAATTTTCCTGCAGTAATCTTTGAAGTTTCCAGGAAGAAGATGGGGCCCCATAACAACAACTCCACCTGGTTGATATGATGTCATGACACTGATAGCAATACTACAAGACCTGTTTTGGGTACTAGCTGCACAAGATGGTTCCAACTTGGTTTGCTGAAATGGTGCACATCTTTTAAAACATTTTGGCCAGATTTCCACAAAATACTCAGACACTATTTGCAATCTTACCAGACATTAATCTTGAAATATAATCATCATTTAACTTTCACAGGATCCCCTAGAAAGAACATCGCCCCCATGACAGCTGGAAGTAATTCTAGAAGACGACGTCCCCTCTCCCAGCAAAGTTTGTCCTCAGGCTTTGGGACATCATTTAGGGGTTGATTATAATTAGTATACGGTTGAGGGTTGGGGGAGGAATTTTATAAGCTCAGGGACCTTTTTTTAAAAATAAGAGGGAAAATTGGATGATGGGATAATAGATTTGTGAGTTATTGTTTACAGACTATTACATTGGTATAGATTCTTGTATATTGATACAAACTTAAATTATATTGTATATTGTATGCATTCATGCTTCTACCTCTGTTTAAAACATTTTTATGTATTGATACACATATATATATATTTACCATATTGCAGTGTACATTCTGCCTCTGATCAAAATACTTGTACATTGTTTTCATTTGGAGGTCATTGTCCTAATTTATTGCACAGTTGTTTATTGTCTTAGTCTTTAAGTTAGATAGGTATTGAGAATTAAAAATCAATAGTAATCTATGTTTGTCATACTTATAGTTAGACTAATCAGGTTCTTTAGATACATAGAGATTATATTCTGTATAGATAGATAATCTTCAACCACTTCAAGGATCTGTGGAACATGGCATTTAAATAACTTGGGTTTTGTTGACATGAGACATAATTGCTCCTGGCAACACTGATCTATTCCCGAGAGAATGTTGAGCACCAAAGACACTCCACTTGGAGCCTGTCTTCTTCTTGGCAAAAAAAAAAAAAAAAAAAAACAAAACAAAAAAAACTGGCCTTTGGGCAAACAAAATGCCCATGCCTCAACCACTGACAAGATATAGTATCCAGAAATGGATAAACAGGACTGTCAAATCTTGCCAAGATAGGGTAAGATGGTTTTGAAACATTTCTTCCCTTTGAAAATGGTCTGTCAGTTATTCTAGGCCATAGCCAAAGTTGATCGCTTCAACGTTGCAAAATGAGACTCAGGTAGCTAATTGTCTCTGTCATATATCACTCACTTTGGAAGCTCCTTGATTGTACTTCCTGCCTGCTCAAGTAATATTATCTCCCTTTTCAGGCCTTCGATAGGGTTGAAGATTAGATAATCATAGTTACCATCCCCTTATGATCTAACCAAGCCATCTCCAATACAAGACTTAGACTCCTTAGGATAGAATATTTATTAAAACATTTAGCATATCTTCCTTGCTTGATATTGTTTATGGTGATTGTAATTCTAATCTTATACTTGATATCTGTTCCTAATGTATCTTGTTTTATATTGGGTTTGGAACTCCCTTACTTAACAAAAGGGGTAGGTGCTGCAGGAGCTATTTCCACTCCTTCAGCCAATAGCCTTTAAGATACCAGCCCACTGGGGCATGGTGCCTTTAGTATTTTTTAAAAAAAAAGCAGCGGCAGCTGTATGCTCGCACTCTCTTGCTTCCAGTCTCTGGCTGTTAGACTTCATTCCTGATTGCACAGAGGGCTGTTGTCTGGGACGGTGATCTGTAAGTTTTTTCCCTTTAAATAAATAACCATTTTATTAATTATAATTTCATACTGGTGCGGGATTGTTTTATGACTTATGCCTTCAACTTTGGCAGTGATTAACTGCATTGGTGCATGACTTCTTATTATTCTCACCAATGTATGCTCAAGATAGCTAGTACCACCAACTAAATTTTCTCTACTGAGAGATAGGAGAGTCTGTTACCTTTTGACATGGTATGGAATGTTGGGACCTCCCACTTATTTATCTGATCTTATGGTAGTGAATATGGAAAGATCAAGATGGTGAAAAAGCATGAAGTAAAAATTACATGGTTATCTAACCTAAGATGACCACTACTATCCTTATGAATCCCAAGACATGCAAACAGTTCCCTTTCTCTTGTCAGCTATCACACACACTCTGTCTGTGATCACATCAGTTTGGAGGAATGTCATTGCCAAGTTCCTCTTTTCCTCTTCAGAAACCCACGTGTTTCTTTCCGACAAAATAATTATTTGTTCTGTTTTCTGATTTGGATAAAGCAAGAAGCTAAAACAAGCTCTACTTTCAATTCTTTGGCAGCTGATGTACTAGGTAAGAATGAAAACCATTAATTCTAAAGACCTATAAACAGGATGTGGTGTACCTGACACTAGATATGAAATTGATTGAGTATTAATTTATTCTTTTAATATTTTCTGTGAGAAATAAGCATATAAAATTTACAAAACAAAGCCAGGCAGTGGTAGCACACTCCTTTAATCCCAGCACTCAGGGAGGTAGAGGCAGGCAGATCTCTGTAAGTTGAAGGCCAGCCTGATCTACAGAGTGAGTTTAGGACATTCAGAAATACACAGAGAAAACTGTCTCCAAAAAACCAAAAACCAAACCAAAACAAAGCAAACAAACAAACAAAAAAAATCCCTTACAAAACAGCTTGTGTAACTATTACACTCAGGGATTTTTCTGGAAGAGGATTCAGAAAAATTTTAAGGGAGTCATCTATGGTATTGTGTCTCTAGGTAATGTCAGAAGCTACCCCAAAGGTGTACCCAAACATGAGCTGGACAATGATAATGACAAACATTCTAAAGTTAACTGAAGAAAGACAATAAGACATCAATCCTAGACAAAGAACTATAGGCAATCCAGGAATGCTGAGAGTGTGAGAAATAGTATTTCCTAGGAAAGAGCACATCAATTGGCTATCCAATACCAAATGGTCAGCCCTGGAGATATGTAAACAAGTAACATACAGACTGAGTGTGTCAGGGAAATAGAAGTCGGCATTCCCTTCAGTATCTGAGAAGAGGATTATGGGTTGTTAGCCATAGAAGGTCTGGATGAACCTTAGCTGGTCTCGGTGAGAAAATTCGAGATTATTGTGACCAAGTTAAGAAGTGAATAACTAGAACATACTGATTTTTGACTGGTTTGATATCGTGTATTTCAGTTTTAATATTGAGAAAGTGACTGATTTTTGGTCGAATATATGGAGTGATTTAGACTGGCCTTTATGTAGAACCACCTGAAACTGAGAAGCTTTTGTAAAGCAAAGGTCACAGTCAATAAGACAAAAAAAAAAAAAGGCAGTCTACTGAATGGGAAAAGATCTTCACCAACTTCACATCAGACAAAGGATTGATCTCTAAAATACATAAAGAACTCAAGAAATTAGACATCAAAATTCCAAATAATCCAATTAAAAAATGGGACACCGAACTAAACAGAGAATTCTCAATAGAAGAATCTCAAATGGCCAAAAGAGACTTAAGGAAATGTTCAACATCCTTAGCCATTAGGGAAATGCAAATCAAAATGACCCTGCGATACTATCTTACACCAGTCAGAATGGCTAAGATCAAAAACACTAATAGTCTATGTTGGAGAGGATGTGGAGTAAGGGGAGCACTGGTGGGAATGCAAACTTGTACAACCATTCTGGATATTAGTATGGCAGTTTCTCAGAAAACTGGGAATCAACCTACCTCAGGACTCAGCAATACCACTGTTGTGCATATACCCAAAGGATTATCTCTTATTTTAATGTTGCTCTTCATGTATGTTTTGCCTCAGGGCTTTTTTACCTTTCTTCCTTCCTTCCTTTCTTCCTTTCCTCCTGTTTTCTTTTTCCTTCATTTTTCTTCCTTCCTTCCTTCCTTCCTTCCTTCCTTCCTTCCTTCCTTCCTTCCTTCCTTCATTCCTTCCTTTCTCTCTTTCTATATACCTTACTTTCCTGCTGTCTCCATGTATGGATGGTGCCTTCCTGGCTTCTGAACCTGGCTATGTTTCTTTCTTTCTTCCTCATTTTTTTCTCTTTCTTCTGTCCTCTCTCCTCCTATTTACTCTCTCTGCCCACCAGCCACACCTATTTCACTCCTGCCTAGTTATTGGTTGTTCAGCTTTTTATTAAACCTATTCAGTGCCTTAGGCAGGCAAGGTGAAACAGATACAACATATCTTTACATAATTAAACAAGTATGTAACATAAAAATGTAACACGTTTGCACAGTAAAAATATTCCACAGTTATCTATATATACAAATTTATAGCATTTATTTATTTTACTTATTTACCAACTTTCCTATTTTACTGACTACATCATTAAATATCTCAGAAACACACACACACGTGTGCGTGGGTGTGCACACATAATTATTAACTGCAATAATTGGCTTATTTGTTGATTTGTTCATAAAAGTGTTTTCTTTGCATTTTCTAGATTTGAGACTGATATCAGCTTTGATATAAATACCTTTTAAACATATTTGGGGATAATTTTTATGTTGATCTTTTCTAAAAGAAAAGCTGTGGATAACTTTCAAACAAGTATTTTTTATTCCTTTGGATGAACGTATTTTCCCTTGTCCTCTGACCGTTCAGTAAAATGGCACATGTTAGTAGTATAAATTGAGCAAGGGTAGTTTTCATAGTGTGGGTCATCTATATTAAACAATGGCACCTAAATGATCTTGGTAATTTTTTTAAAAAATCTGAAAATATCAAGCATAAATTGAAATTTAGAAACTATCTACAATGCAATAATCAGCAATATTCAAAGTGGTAACTAACCAAATTCAATGATTTCAAAAATAATTCCATTATTATGTGTCATTATGCAACAAATATCACACAACAAAAATGGTTTTGGGGTATCCATGGCAGTCCTGAATTCAGATTGTAGACCACACTAGCCTTGAAGTCAGAGATCTGCCTATCTCTGCCTCTTGAGTACTGCGTTTAAAAATGTGTGCCACCACCACCAGCAGCAGCAGCAATTAGTAGTTTATTCCCAATTCCCACATCATTTTATACAAGTGAATTTTATATTCACTAGTACTGGTGTCCTTGAAGAAAGCTTGTGGGAAAAAATTGTGTTTCAGTTTGAAGTATCTAAAACTTACCATGAACAAATTCTTGTGAATTGAGAATAATCAATTTTCTTATTATATAAATATACATAGAATAAAATAGCTTTGAGAGAAATTGGAAATACTGAAGATTATTAGGTAATCTTATGCTGACAGAAAAAAAGTGCCATCTGAGCAAGGTGGAGGCAGAGATTAAGGATTCTCACTTGTGAATGAACTCATTCATTTCAATGTCTATTTCATGAGAAAACAGATTTGTTTCCTTCTGCATTCACAGGCACAGATAAAGTATTTCAAGTTTATTGAACACCTGTATTTAAAAATATATACTTGAAAGCATTTTAAACAAATTCTTAATCATCCATACAATTTAAGCATGAGATTCACATTTACTATATAAGATTAAATTGATTATTAAATTTTAATATTAAAGAATTTTAATACAAATAAAATATGATTTTTGGAAAATACTTGTTTCTCTTCATCTCTCTCCTCTATCTCTCTGTATGTGAGAGAGAGTAAAAAGAGAGAGAATATAGGTCTTTATAAACAGAAAATTTAGTTTTTCATTGCTGAATATGTGAGTAATAATGCAATAAATAGCTGGTAGTTCTTTAGAAAGAGCATTTAATAACATATTCACATCTGCTCCTGAAGGCTGCTTTCAAGCTGTAAGGAAAGATCAGTGCTCAGAAAGTAGCATATTACATAGTAAGATTCAGTCCTATTAAAATCTCAAACACGAGAATAGGTTAGCTATGTAGCCAGTGAAGACTTGCAAATGAATCCATATTTGCAAATCTTACATATTTACTTACTCGCTGCATTTTAGAATTTGATGTCATCATTTGTGACAGAAGACTGAGCTGCTGTTGCTAGGACACAGAATCTGCATGAAGTTCAGGTGAGCTGTGAGAAAAGATACAAAGTCTTTGGCTGCTTTGTGGTGCCCATTTTAAACATGGAGAATTTTCTTGAATGTTTATGAATCAAATATTTGCTGCATTTTAGATAAATTCAAAGAAATCAACTGTGAATACTAGCATTGGGGCATTGTCTTAAAGAGAATGGGTGTGATGATAATGATCATGCTTACAGTCATTTTTATTATGGAATTCATAGCTGGAAGTTTGGGGAATGGATTCATAGCTGTGGCAAACATTGTGGACTGGGTCAAGAGAAGAAACATCTCTTGAGTGGATCAGATCTTCACTGCTTTGGCTGTCTCAAGAATCTCTGTGCACTTGGTAGTATTTATAGACTGGTGGGTTTCTACACTTTACCCAGCTTCTTTGGTTACAGGATATATGATGAGAATTATTTATATTACCTGGACAGTGACCAATCATTTCAGCATCTGGCTTGCTACCATCCTCAGCATCTTTTACTTTCTCAAAATAGCTGTTTTCTCTAACTCTGTATTTCTATACCTAAAATGGAAATTTAGAAAGGTGCTTTCAGTGGCAATGCTATTGTCTCTGTTCCTCTTGTTCTTAAACATCCTAATGATAAACACCAACATTGATACTGTGATTAAGGAAATTAGAAGAAATGCATCTTACACTTCAATTATAAGAACTTCTCTACAGTTTTTTAGGTCCCTCTTATTCCCCAGCTTTATATTCATATTCATCCCCTTCACGGTTTCTCTGATGGCTTTTCTCCTGCTGATCTTCTCCCTGTGGTGACATCTGAAGAACATGCAGCACAACACTGAAGGCTCCAGAGATGTCAGCACCACAGCCCACATAAAGGCCCTGCAAATGGTGGTCGTCTTTCTTATGCTTTACATCTTTTTCTTTCTTTCTGTAGTTGCAGCAGTTTGGAGATCTGATTTGGAGAATATTCAAATCACCTTGTTTGCAAAGGCTACTCTAATAACTTTTCCTGCTGTTCACTCATGTGTACAGATTCTGGGAAATAGTAAACTTAGACAGGCCTTGCATTCTGTACTGCAATGGGTAAGGCTCATGTCAGACAAAAGACCTTAGCATTCCTAGACCATTTCAGACATTAGCTCATATATTCTATAAGAAATCAGTTTATGAGAAAGGCTTCTTTTCTATATAGCTTTTATATTGAACTTTATAAAATTTGACCATTGTGTTTAGAAAAATTACTGTCCAAACCATAGAGCTTTGTAGTATATGTCAGGTGTTTGTCTTAGTATACTTTGATATGGAAGGATATTGGCAAAGCATGATTAAACATAAAAAATCTTTATAGTAAATATAATATGAAGTTTTGATTAGTTTTTTAAAATTTCAGATTATAAGTAAGTCTATGATATTATATATATATATATAATTTATATTTATAGTATGCATGTGAGTAGTGATATTAAAAAAAACACTTCATTTGATTAGTCCTACCATTCTGTCTTGAGGCATTCTGTTTTCTCTAGCCCTCTTGGTTTTTCAAAACAGACCATTCCTTGTAGTAAGAGGTGCACAGGCTGTGTTCCTGGTGTCCAGTTAGCTTATGCCCGAAATAATTACACAGAAACTGTATTTATTGAAATACTGTCTGGCCCATTAGTTCTAGCCTCTTATTGGCTAACTCTCACATATTTGTTTAACCCATTTTTGATAATCTGTGTATCACCACAAGTCTGTGGCTTACTGGCATTAGTCTAACCAGTGTCCATCTTGGGCCAGAGAAACATAGCGTTTCCCACATTGCCTTCTCTCTCCCAGCCTTTTGTTTTGTCTACTCCACTCACATAAGGGCTGCCCTATCAAAAGGCCATGGCAGTCTCTTTATTCAATCAATAAAAACAACACACAAATACAAAAGACCCTCCTACATCAATTCCTCAATGATATTGTACTAAAGTCTCAAAGGTTTGCTATCAAATACAGGAAATGGCATCATGGACACAGATGACCCACAAAATCTCATACAAATGGTTGAAGAACCAAGACCTACTAAACAAGTGTCTGAACTCTAACATATGGTGTAGGAGGGTCCTTCTGTATTTGGGTTGTTTTTATTGGTTAATAAAGAAACTGCCTTGGCCTTTTGATAGGGCAGGACTTAGATAGACAGGGAAAGAGAACAGGATACTAGAAAGGGGACAGAGAGAGAGAGAGAGAGAGAGAGAGAGAGAGAGCAGCCCGCCATGAAGCTCCCAGGTCACACATGCTGAATCTTTCCCGGTAAGCCACGACTAGTGGCGACACACAGATTATTAGAAATGGGTTAAACAAATATTTGAGAGTTAGCCAATAAGAGGCTAGAGCTAATGGGCCAGGCAGTACTTCAATGAATACAGTTTCCGTGTAATTATTGCGGGCATAAGCTAGCCAGGCACCAAGCGGTGGGAGCCGGGTGGCCGCCGGGACCAAAAGCAGGCCCGCGTGCCTCTTGCAACAAACATACACTTGTGTATCTTTAAACCAGAATTGATGCACTTGAAGAAAAGATATACAAACTAAATCAGAAACCAAATCACTGAGATAATATACAGAAAATCTCATGACTGCTTCTTATGCTTTCCAGACACACACACGCACACAGGCACACACACATGCATGTGCACACACACATGTGCGCATGCACACAAACAATTAAAAGGGATTAATTTTCACTTTTTCTTATGCAATTACTACTGCTATTACTTTTGTTTAAAATTTGGATCTCATTAATCTTGGGAAATGCTAGGTATATCATACAGACTTTATAAATAAAACTACTTTATACATATGAAAGTTAAGCTGATCTTTTAAAATATTTGCTTTAATAAGTTTTGTATTGATTTTTATTTTTGATAATGCATTAGAAACATTGTCATAAAAATTTGAAATTAGTTAAATTGTTTTAGGTTTATCTACCTCCCACTTCTTGCTTTCAAATTTATGACTTCATAGTTGATTAATTATTGTTATATACATGCATATATATGTATATATTTACACACCTATACTAGGGAAGCTGGGATTCATCTGTCTGAGATGAATTAAGGCCAAGGCATCTTATTAACAGAATGTTAAACCTACAGGACTTTGGTTGTGGTCATTTCTTTATAGAATTCATAGTGGGAACTTTTGGGAATGGATATATTTTACTGATAAAGAGCACTTTCTAGTTCAAGAATCATACAACACCTGTAATTGATTTTATTCTCACTTGCTTGGCCATCTCCAAAATCTGTTTTATGTGCACAAAAATTGCAGGTGTCTTTTTTCATAAATTCTATAAGACATTATTTTACTCTAAAATTTATGAATATTTTTACTTTATCTGGATACAGTCCAAGTATTTATATGTAGCCTGTATCAACCACTTGAGTGTCTTTTACTTCTTCAAGACATCCATTCTTTTAAATTTTCTTCTGGATTAAATAGACAATTTATAAGGTGCTTCTTGCTATTGGCCTAGGGAAATCATCTATTTATTCATATTTTTCATTTTCATAAAAGCAATAGTGAATAATTTTTTCATTTTTTACTTTTTTATTTTTTCAAAAAGGAAAACAATCTTTTTCATTATACATACAAATCCAAGTTCCCACTCCCTTCCCTCCTCTCATTCCCTCCACATACCCCCACACCACCACCATCCACTTTTCAGAGAGGGTAAAGCACATTGCTTTGTGGAAGGTCCAAGGCCCTGCCTACTATACCTAGCCTGAGCACAGTACCCATCCAAAGAGAACAGGTTCCCAAAGCCCAGTACAAGCATTAGTGATAAGTCCTGGTGCCACTGCCAGTGGCCCCTCAGTATGCCCCAGCCATGCAACTGTCAACCACATTAAGATGGATTAGTTTGATTCTATGCTTGTTCCTTCCTAGTCCAGCTGGTGTTAGTGAGATCCCATTAGATCAGGTAGACTGATTCAGTGGGTATACCCCTCAAGGTCTTAACCTCTTTGCTTATATTCTTATTCCACATTGTTCAACGAGATTTTGGGAGCTCAATGCTCTGTTGTGGGTCTCTGCCTCTATTTCTATCAGTTGATGGATGAAGGTTCTATGGTGATATTTAAGAAATTCAGCAGTCTGACTACAGGGCAAGGTAAGTTCAGGCCCCCTCTTCTCTATTGTTTAGGGTTTTAGCTGGGGTTGTCCTTGTGGAATCCTGGCAATGACTCTAGATCCAGGTTTCTTGCTAACCCTATAATGGCTTCTTCAATCAAGATATCTCTTTCCTTGCTCCCATCTCCATCCTTCCTCCCATCTTTGTCCTTCCTCCATCTCATCTACTCATTCTCTCAAGTTCTCATTGCCCCTCCCTTTCTCCCATCCTCTTCCTCTTCTGCCCTCCCTTCTCATCGCACCCATATGCTCCCAAAATTGTCAGGCAATCTTGTCTATTTTGAATTTCCAAATGTATCTATATACGTTTTTCTTAGGGTTCACCTTATTACTTAGCTTCTCTAGGATCATGGGCTATAGGATCAATATCATTTGTTTATAGCTAGTATCCACTTATGAGTGAGTTCATACCATATTCATCTTTTTGGGTCTGGGTTACCTCACCCACGACAGTATTTTCTAGTCCCATCCATATGCATTCAAAATTCAATATGTCATTATTTTTTACTACTAAGTAGTACTGTAATGTGTAACGGCACCACATTTTCTTTACCTGTTCTTCAGCTGAGGAACATCTAGGTTGTTTCCAGGTTCTGGCTATTACAAATAATGTTGCTATGAAAATAATTGAGCAAATGTCTTTGCAGTATGATTGAGCATCTCTTGGGTATATACCCAAGAGTGGTATTGCTGGTCCCTGAAGTAGTTTGATTCCCAATTTTCTGAAAAACCACCATACTGATTTCCAAAGTGGTTATACAAGTTTGCATTCCCACCAGTAATGGATGACTGTTTCCCTTACAACACATCCTCTCCAGCATAGGCTATCATTGTTGTTTTTGATCTTAGCCATTCTGACAGGTGTAAGATGGTATCTCAGAGTTGTTTTGATTTGTATCTTCCTGATGGCTAAGGATGTTGAACATTTCCTTAAATGTCTTTCAGCCATTTGAGATTCTTCTGTTGAGAATTCTCTGTTTAGTACTGTAATTCATTTTTAATTCATTATTTTCAATTTTGATGTCTAATTTCTTATGTTATTTATATATTTTGGATATCAGTCCTTTGTTTGATGTGATGTTGGTGAAGATTATTTTCCCATTCAGTAGGCTGCCCCTTTTTTTTTAATTGACTGTGTCCTTTGCTTTACAGCAACTTCTCAGTTTTATGAGGTCGCATTTATTTATTGTTGATCTCAGTGTCTGAGCTACTGGGGTTATACTTATGAAATGGTCTCCTGTGCTCAGCATTGAAGGCTACTTTCTAATTTCTCTTCTGTCAGGTTCAGTGTGATAGGATTTATATTGAGGTGTTTAATCCATTTGGGCTTGAGTTTGGTGCATTGAAATAGATATGGATCTATTTTCATTCTTCTACATGTTGACATCCAATTAGGCCAGCACCATCTGCTGAAGATACTTTCTTTTTTTCATTGTATAATTTTAGCTTCTTCGTAGAAATCAGGTGTTCATAGGTGTGTGGATTAATATCCGGGTCTTTGAATCAATTCCATTGGTCAACTTCTCTGTTTTATGCAAAAACAAAGCTGTTTTCATTACTGTAGCTCTGGAGTAGAGCTTGATGTCATGGATAATGATACCTTTTTAAGTTCTTTTATTGTACAGGATTGTTTTGACTATCCTGGGTTTTTTTCCATATGAAGTTGATTGTTGTTCTTTCAAGGTCTGTGAACAATTTTATTGGGATTTTGATAGGAATTGCATTGAGTCTATAGACTGCTTTTGGTAGGATTGCCATTTTTATTATGTTGATCCTACCTATCCAATAACATGGGAGAGCTTTCCATTTTCTGGTATCTTCTTTAATTCTCTTTCTTGGTTGAGTCTTTGTGTGGTTTTGGTATCAGGGTAACTTCAGCCTCATAACAAGAGTTTGGCAGTGAGCCTTCTGTTTTTATTATGTGGAACACTTTAAGAAGTATAGGGATTAGATTTTCTTGGATGCTCTGGTAGAATTCTGCACTAAAACCATCTGGTACTGGGCTGTTTTTTGTTGGAGGCTTTTGATGACAACTTCTATTTCCTTGCAGTTTATAGGTCTATTTAAATTGTTCACCTGGTCTTTATTTAATTTTGGTATATGGTGTCTATATTGAAAATTGTCCATTTCTTTTACATTTTCCAATTTTGTGGAGTACAGGTTTTTGTAGTATGACCTTGTGATTCTCTGAATTTTCTGTGTCTATTATTGTATCTCCCTTTTCATTTCTGATTTTGTTAGTTTATTTGTTATCTCTCTGCCGTTTGATTAGTTTGGATAAGTGTTTGTCTATCTTGTTGATTTTCTCAAAGAACCAGTTCTTTGTCACATTGATCCTTTGTATTGTTTTCTTTGTTTCTATTTTACTGATTTCAGTCCTCATTTGGATTATTTCCTGTCTTCTGCTCCTCCTGGGTGCATCTGTTTCTCTTTTATTTTAGAGTTTTCAGGTGTGCTGTAAAGTCACTGATGTGAGCTTTCTGCATTTTCTTTATGTGGGTATTTAGTGTTATGAACTTTCCTCTTAGCACTGCTTTCATAGTGTTCCATAGATTTTGGTATGTTGTGCCTTCATTTTTGTTGAATTCTAGGAAGTCTTTAATTTTTTTTTTATTTCTTGACCCAGGGGTGGCTCATTAATTCACTGTTCAATTTCCATGAGTTTGTAGGCCTTCTGAGAGTAGTGTTTTTATTAAATTCTAATTATCAACCATGCTGATCCGAAAAGATAAGGGGGTTACTCCAATTATTTTGTATCTTTTGAGGTTTCCTTTGTACTGAGTATGTAGTCAATTTTGGAGAAGGTTCCATTAGGTGCTGGGAGGAAGGTATATTCTTTTGTGTTTGGGTGGCATGTTCTATAGATGTCTATTAAGTCTTTTTGTGGCATGACATCTGTTAGTTTTCTTATTTCTCTGTTAAGTTTCTGTCTGATTGACCTGTCCATTAGCAAAAGTGGGGTGTTGAAGTCTCCTGCCATTAGTGTTTTGGGTATGATGTGCAATTTAAGCTTTAGTAATGTTTCTTTTACATATGTAGGTGTGCTTGTATTAGGGGCGTAGACGTTCAGGATTGAGACTTCATCTTGATGGATTGTTCCTGTTATGTGTGTAAAGTTTCCTTTTCCATCTCGGCTGATTAATTTTAGTTTGGAATCTATTTTGTTAGATATTAGGATAGCTACACCCACTTGTTTCTTAGGTCCATTTGATTGGAAAATCTTTTTCCAGCCCTTTATTCTGAGGTAATGCCTGGCTTTGAGGCTGAAGTGTGTTTCTTGTATACAGAAGAAGGCTGGATCCTGTTTTCATATCCATTCTCTTAGCCTGTGTCTTTTTATAGGTGAATTGATTCCATTGATATTAAGATATATTAATGACCAGTGGTTGTTAATGACTGTTATTTTTTGGTAGTAGTGGTTGTGTTTCCCTTGTTTGGGTTTTGCTGGTGGGAGGTTATCTGTTGCCTGTGCTTTTGTGGGTGAAAAAAAAGCTTCCTTGGGTTGGGGTTTTCCTTCTAGTACTTTATGTAGGGCTGGGTTTGTGGATACATATTGTTTAAATCTGGGTTCATCGTGGAATATCTTGTTTTCTCCATCGATGGTGATTGAAAGCTTTTCTGGGTATAATAGTCTGCGCTTGCATCCATAGTCTCAGTGTGTGCTGTACATCTGCTCAGGACCTTCTGGTTTTCTTGGTTTCCATTAAAAAGTCATGTGTAATTCTGATAGGTCTACCTTTATATGTTGCTTGACTTTTTTCCTTTGCAGTTCTTAATATTCTTTCTTTATTCTGTATGTTTTGTGTTTTGATTATTATATGGTGAAGGAACTCTTTTTTTGATCTAGTCTATTTGGTGTTCTGTACACCTCTTGTACCTTCATAGTGATATTCTTTAGATTGAAGAAATCTGTAAAGAGATAGTGAATAATTTTATCTATAAATGGACAAAAATGGAAAAAATGTAAGACTGACTATCTTAGATATTCTAAATGGTTTCTTAGCATACGATATCTTGTATAATATGATTCTTATAATTATTGTAGTGACTCTGATCTCATCTCTTCCTTTAATATTCTCTTTATGGAACCACACAAGAAAGATGAAACTAGAGAGCATACAATCCAGGGACATAAGAATAGAAGCACACATAAAAACTATGAAAACTATGATTTCATTTCTTTGTTCTTCATCATATATTATATCAGCAACAATATGATTATGCTGGTATATTTTATTCTTGACAATGTGGCTGCACAGACTTTTGCTTATATCATAACATTACTACATTCATCTATTCATTTCTTCTGATTTTACGGGACAGAGAATTGAAACAGGCATTGGATTGAGTTTTGAAAAAGCTGGTGTGCCATACAGAGGTTATTACTCATTTCAATAAATACATACAATTAACTACTGATTTTCTAAGATAAGAACAGAAAAAACATGAAAATCTTCCTGTACACTTTTGCAAATCATCTTTTCCTATCATTCTGTCCTGTATGTGCTACTGAGAATTGTTGACTAAATCCATTATGTAAATTTAATAGAAGATGTTTCAACATTGTTTATATTATAAGATTTAATATTATCATGTTATATTGGGAAATACTTTAAATTAGGCACCACTTTCCAAAATAATTATAATTTTATTAGTATATAGTAACATAAAATAGAACTCAGATGCATGAAAATTTTTATATATGTTCATTTGTGATATCTGAGCTAATAATAAGAATTTTGCATATGAATATAGCTATTTAATTCTTTAAATGAACTTTAAATTACCCACAATTAAGAATGTTAAATAATTTTTGTTAGCATTATTACCATTAAAATAAACATTCACATTTATGATTTTATAAAACTCTATTCTATACAATAAAACTATATCATTAAAAGGATATATCACTAAGAATTCTAGCTTGCTGTCATCATTGGAAACTCTTATTTGCTCAAAGAAGCCTGTTTCTCCTGGAGTTTAATATCTGAAGTTGAGAAAATAATCTTTCAACATTTGAGTTGCTTGAAAGCTCATGTCCAAAAACCTTCAGGCCGCCTCTAACCCTTGGTAATTCTTGCAACATTCTGGGCACACATGATCTCACACATTATGTATACAAACACACACACATTTTTTCTGAACGTAAAAATGAATAAAAGATAAATATAACAATGTTTTCAGCAGTTGCTGACAGCAAGAGAAATTCACTGTGTCATCTGTTTTACAAATAGGCCTGGCAGCAAATCTTACTGCCTTCTCATTTAGTTCTGAGGACTCAACGGCCACTTATTCTCACCATTTAGACCATGTATTGCCCTCTATGAAATGAAAATTTCATAAATATGGACAAAACCTTGTGACCATGTAGTTACAGACATTTGAGAAGAATCTGCTATGGGTGTGCTTACTAGAATGCTAAAATGAAGCAGAACTGAAGAGAATATAGACATGAGAGTTTACAAGACTTGGTAAAGGAACATTTAAAGGATTAAATATTTATCATGAGTAATTTATATCTAAACCCAAAACCTTTGTTTTTAGTAATATTAAATATGTATATGCATGACTATTTTACTTTATATAATTTGAATACATTATTGGTTCTAATTTATAACTATAAAATATAGAAATTTGTATGTTCATACCAGAGATTTTATAACATGGAAACTTACATAACTTCAGCATCAGTACCATTTCACTCCCTCCCGCCCCTGCCCATACTTTCCATACAGACATCTCTTTGATTATATGTGATAGCTAAAGAGATTTTTTTTTAATTTCTAAAAGATCTTCTGTTTGCTCTCATTTGATGTGCATTGTTACTTTCAGGGACTCTTAAATCCTTCATAATATTTTTGCAGTATGTTGATTTTGTGTTGTAAAACAACAGTGTACTACAGATCAGGGTTCATGAGTAGTATTACTGTGTACTATTGAATAGAGCACATCTAGAGAAAACAATTCTGTTGAACATAGAACGGCTATTATGAATGAAATTGGTGTCAGTATTCATGAATATGTCACTTATAGATACATTATTTCATTGTACTTTGAGGAAAATCAAATCATACGGTATCTTTCACAGTTTATTTACTTTTATTTTATGTGTATGAATGTGCCAATCTGGTACAGTGCCTGTGGATGTCAGAAGAAGCTGCAAGAGCCCTTGGGACTAGAGTTACAGATTTTATGAGCTGTCACATGGATTCTGGGAATCAAAACACTGTCCTCTGCAAGAGTAGAATTCTTAACCATGGAGCTATTTCTCTATCTCCATACTTTTTAAAATTTTAATACATTCATTTATTCATAATGTGTATACACATGTGGGTGGAGGTGAATGCCATGCATGTGTGTGAATGTTAGAGAACAATTTCAGGGAGCGATTTTTCTCCTCCACCTATGGGAGTTGTCTCTACTCTACTCCAGAGATGACATCACATGTCTTTTTTTTAGCCAACTTGCAACTCTATAATTTTTGAAGAGGTTTGTCTCTGTAAACTTGGAGCTAGTAGATTCAGACTGTTTACCCAGCAATGTACAAAGAATCTCCTACTTCTGTCTCCACAGCACTGGGAATACGGACAAGAGCCACCGAGTTGAGTTGTTTTAAATGGGTTGTAAGAGACTAAGTTCACATCTCCAGGTTTCATGGGAAGCAATTTGACCTAGTGAGCCATCTCCTTGACTGTATTAAGATTTTAATTAACATTTTCACATCAGAGAATAATGATGAATGTTTCTTTTGGTATTTGGCCTCCATGCATCATTTTCCATAGATCTGTCTGTTCTTTCCTTTGGTTTTATTGATTTTACATCTTTATTGTGTTTAACTAGTCTTTATGCCACCTACTACTGCTTCAACTTGGCCCTTTATTGGAAACCAGTTTACCATACTTAGGTGTATGTATAACAGTGTATCTTTGTATTTTGTTCATTATATTTTGCAAACAGAGATTGCTTGTCTGTTTCCTGGATGCCAAGACCCAAATAATCATGCAGAAACTGTATTGGATACAACATTGTTTGGTCCATTAGCTCAGTTTTCTTTCTGGCTAGCTGTTATATCTTAAATTAACCCATTTCTATTATTCTGTGTATTGCCACAAGACTGTGTCTTAAGGTAAGGTTCTGGCAACTGTTGTCTTCAGCAGCAATATGGTATCTCTCTGATTCTGCCTACTTTCTCCCCATATCTTCGTTCAAATTTCTCTCCTGGTTTTGCTCTGCTAAGCCATTTGCTGAAACAGCTTTATTCATCAACCAATAAAAACAACACATATACAGAAGGACATCCCACATCAATATTTGTAGGTCTATATTTTAATCACATTTTTAAAGTTTATTTTTGTTCATTTTATTGATTGTTTAAAGTATCATCTTACTAAGTAACCCAGGCTGGTGTTGAACTTATCATCATCTTGACTCAGAGTCCCAAGTGGTGAAATAATTAGCATACATCACTATGGTCAACTACAATTATCTCTTTATGCTACAGACTAATGCAATTTATTGAAATACAACAGTAAACTCTACAAAATTGTTCTTTTAATATTATTTTTTCAGAATGTCATTTATGAGTCTTCTTTTGTAGCAATAGAACCTACTCATTGAGAATATACTTGTAAATTATACTAAAAATGAAAGGAATAGAGCCATGCATTCCATAATGAAAATAACATTCCAAACACAGATATAGCAATGAACAGAGGTGATAATATTGGAAATAGCTAACTTTGTGTAAGAGCAAGAAAATTAGGGTGTTTGATGCAGTGGCACAGAGAGAAACCATGGGAAATGAGACCAAAGAAAGAAATGAGAAATCTGATTATTTAATACTTCAAAGGCATTGGAAGAACCTGTCACTTTTATGAGTGACATTTAAAGACTTTAAAAGCTGTTGAGAAGAAAAGTGACATAATCAAATATTTTTAATGAAGGATTTTAATTTATGTGTATGAGTGTTTGCCTAAATACATGTTTGCCAACCACATGCATGAAGTGCCTGTAACAGAGGCCGGAAGAGGACATTGTATTCTCTGTGTCTGGTGTTACAAATGGTTGTGGACCTCCCTGATGATGTTGGCAGTTGAACCTTGATCTTCTCTGAGAACATCAAGTGATCTTAATCTCTGTGATATCTCACCAGTCGCCATAGTCTAATTTTAATTAAAATGACTCTTTTTGAGACAAAAACCACAGCCTTTGCTACTCTCTTTACTACTGTTAATATGTTTACATTTTTTTTTGTCAGTTGTGGTCAGAAAAAAAACATGCACGCTGTGGGGAGTAGCTAAAATGTTGAAAGTGCATGGTTGCTAGGCATAGTAAGCATCACTGGGTGGTAAGAGGCATTAAAGAGAAAGCCTGTGGTTCTGTACATGAGTTTCTTGCATCTCAAATGTTGGAAAATTGGGGCTACAACTCCATATGAAACTGAGGACTCACAGCGTGCTACAGAATACTCTCTTATGGTTTATAAGTCACCGGTAGTGATGCTGATAGACTGAAAATGTATCACTGAGCTAAATTTTGGACGAATCATTGAATCATATTGTATTTATCTTTGTCCCTCATAACTTAAGCTGCTATAATCAAATTTCCTTCAACAGAGACAATGCAAAACAATGAAACAGTGAAAGAGGATATAAATTTGTTTGCATGTTAGCAAACCACACCTGGATGTACTTCATGGATTTCTGTGACATACTTCATACTCTAGAAGGCTATAAATATCTTATCCCTCATTGAGAACAGAGAAAAAGATTTCAGAAGAACAACTGCAGAGTCATTAGCAAACCTTCAATACTCTCATTGACACTAGGTCAATCATTACAAAAGAAGCAAGAATTGAATGCTTAGTTGTGAGTGAGAATGCACAAGCTGTTTCATCTTTGCAAATAGCCAGCAGTGAATCTGCTTTGTCTGGACATGGAAAGTACCCTGTACAGCATCTTCACTATAGTCATTGCTGCAGAGTTTGTATTTGGAAATCTGAGCAATGGATTCATTGTGCTGACAAACTGCATTGACTGGATCAGGAAGAGAATGCTTTCCTCCGTTGGTTGGATCCTGCTTTTCTTGGCCATTTCCAGAGTGGTTTTGATCTGGGAAATGTTACTAACATGGGTAAAATATACGCAGTATTCGTTTGCATTTATGGCTGGAACAGAATTAAGAGTTATTATGTTGTCCTGGGTAGTTTCCAATCACTTCAGTCTCTGGCTTGCCACAATCCTCAGCATCTTTTATTTGCTCAAAATAGCCAGTTTCTCCAGGCCTGTTTTTCTTTATCTGAGGTGGAGAATAAAGAAAGTGCTTCTGACCATCCTTCTGGGAAATGTGATCTTCTTGCTTTTCAACATAATGCAAATAAACAGACATACAGAAGAGTGGAGGCATCAATATGAGAGAAACACAACCTGGAATTTTAGAACAAGTTGTTTTTCAAGGGTTTCAAAGCTAATCTCATTCAAGATGATGATGTTCTCTTTAACACCAATCATGGTGTCCCTGGTCTCCTTCATCCTGTTAATCCTCTCCCTATGGAAACATCGCCAGAAGATGCAGCTAAATTTCAGAGGGGAACACGACCCCAGCACAAAAGCCCACATGAATGCCATGAAAATTATGGTCTCCTTCCTTTTACTCTATGCCTCTTATTTCATATCCTTTTTTATATCATTTATTCCTATGGCCCACCAAAAAGGACTAGATCACTTGCTTAGCCTTACTGTTGGGCTTTTCTACCCTTCATGCCACTCATTTATCTTGATTTTGGGACATGCTAATTTAAGGCAGGCCTGTCTTTTGGTGCTGAGGCAGCTGAGATGTGAGCAAAAGCATTAGAAGTTCACTGTTCCTAAAGGTAGTCCAACAACATATTAGGCATATAGAACTCACTCAGTGGTAGAGCCCTAGGCAAGCATAAATATTGAAAAAGATATAATTTCTCGATTCTTCTATATATTGAAGATGTTATAATAAATTCTTCAATCATTTGGAATAATACTAAAACAGTGTGCTCTTGTATACAGATTTAAGAATCAGATTTTATGAATGCATGCTTTTTACCCTAGGCATGATAGCATAATCATGTCAACTAAAATGTAAGTAGGCTGATCCAGGCTGAGATGCATAGTGAGACCCAAAATGAATCTTCATCCATTTGATAATTATCTCAAATCAATGTCATTATAGGCATAAGCAAAATTTTGACACTCTTAAACAATTTATCATACCTTATCATATTGTTTTGGGAGTAGATTAGAAAATTTAAATAAAGTTAATAGCAATCAAAACTAAAGAAGTTTTACACACACACACACACACACACACACATACACACATAGAGGAAGAGTAAAACCTAGACTCTAGGATGTGGGAGATGGCTCAGTAAAGTTCTTTCTTTGTAAGCATCAGGATCTGAATTTAAATCCCCAGATTCAACAAAAAGCCTGGCTTCAAATTTCAATGCAAAACATGTGTGTAAAATATAGCCGATACCAAGAGCACTAAGAAAATATTTTCTCTCTTGAAAATCATTAGTTGATATCCTTTTTAAAAGCATGTATGGATTTTACTATTTAAATAATATTTCACTTGGAACATGCTTCCTGAACTTTCTGAATACCAGAAGAAATACATTCATCCACATCTCAGGTTTGGGTACACCTGTTTATAACCCTGAAGTTGAACAATGTCAGTCAGTAATGAAAGAAGGCAGAGATGGTCCATGATCAAAATGCCCACTGTGCCAAAAACATTCCTGATGATGGCTTCAGTTATATAATTCATAATAAGGATTATTGGAAATGAACTCTATTGTTGATGAACAGAACTGACTGGATCAGGAGCTATAAGATTTCCCTGGTTGACTTTGTTCTCTCCTTCATGTGTCTCTCTAGGATATGCTTTTGTGAACAATAATTGTGTATGTATCTTTTGATGTAAGCTATAGGAAATAATTTCAGTCTAAGAATGTTCTTCATTTTGAAATCCTCTGGACATGATCCAACTATTTCTACACAGCTTGCACCACCTGCTTCAGTGTCTTCTATTCCCTTCATTCAAATAGGCAACTTCTTCAATACCACTTTATTTGTGGATGAGACAAAGAAATACCAAATTACCTCTATGGTTGACAGAGTAACAAAACTCTATTGATCAATGTTTCTGATTTTTCATGAAAACATTGACTTTACTCAAGAATGGTCAAAAATGGAAAAAACTTAATTTATTTTATAGAGACTATAGATTATTTTTAGCACATTATATTCTTATTAACTTGATTTTTATCATAATTATATAGTGTGTTTGATTTTGCTTTTCTTTCTAATAATTTTGTTATGGAGTTGCAACAGAAGAATTAAACTACAAGGCATTTATGCTAGAGATTTGAGCCCATATGAAATCTGTGAAAACTATTGTCTTATTTCTATCTTCTTTGTTAAGTATTCCATAAGCAACATTCTGATAATCTTGTCCTACAAGGACTTGTCTACTTTGTAGAGATTGTGTTGGGGAAGACTTTACCTCATATACAGGCATTTTTTGATTCATTGAGGCATCATTTTCTTCTGATTTCATGGAACAAAAAAATTGAATAAGGACTTTTCTTGTATGCTGAAGAAGTTGAAGTGTGTCAAGGGGTAGGCTTTCTCTTGGTACTATGATCAGCCCCGATTTGACTGGTGAAGTTCTCAGGGAAAAAGAGGAAGAAGA
Organism: Ondatra zibethicus; assembly: GCA_004026605.1. Lineage (NCBI taxonomy): Eukaryota > Metazoa > Chordata > Mammalia > Rodentia > Cricetidae > Ondatra > Ondatra zibethicus. The sequence continues at coordinate 27,008 of PVIU01022475.1, forward strand.
ATAAAGACTTTACATCTATCTCCTACACTCCCTCATCCTTGAGACAAAGTCTGTCTATGTAGACTTGAATTTCCTGTAAACCACTTTGTAGACCCGACTGACTTCAAACTCAAAGAGATACACCAACCTCTGCCTCTAAGTGCTGGAATTAAAGACATGTGCCACTACACTGGTTACATACATCCCTTTTACCTTCTCCCTTTTCTTTCATTCTGTCATATTGAGTATTATTTAAAATATTTTACTTTATTAAATAAATGGAAAGTAGTTCTATGTTATTTGCATTAGGTATAAAAATTTTGATTTACAAGTAAAATTTTAAATCAACAAATATTTGTTTTACCAAATGCACCACAAAACAGAATTATTCTTTTTAAAATTGCACTGATAATTTGAATAAATATTAGATGAGAGAGAATCAAAATATGTGAAAGATTATGGTATGGATTGTGTGTGTTCCTATATGAATGACCAATTCTACAATTTAAAACTTAGAAAGTTAATTGTTTACCTTCCTGAGACAAAATGTACATAATTTGACTTTATCTGTGACTGTCCTTTTTTTTTTCTTTCTTTCTTTCTTTCTTTCTTTTTTTTTTTAGCAATTGGCATGTATTTGTCCTTCGTAGTGTTTGAAAAACGTTCATTGTGTATCTAAGATTCATTTCCTTTATACACATCACTGCTGATGAATATTTGGGTTGGTTGTAAAACTTACATATTGTGAAGTTTGTAATGAGTCTTAATGTGCACACATGTCTGTTAAATTTTGAGAGATGTTAGTGGACATGGTAAAACTGGGTCATACGGTTGATTTATTTTATTTTTATTTTGAAGGTACCACCATACTGACTTACATAGTGGTTGGGGTGATCTGAATTACAACCAGTAGTGTATAAATGTTTCTTTTGTCCCACATCTTGCTTTAGATCATTAAGATTACAGGCATGGACTACCTTGCCCAGCATTCCTTGGGTTCTTAGTACACTTTATTTTGATATTTGTCCCTGGTTGTATTTTTATGATGTATACAGTTTTAGATTTCTCTGACTTTGGTATCAAGATATTTCCAACACATGCTATGTGGGAGCCCACATGTGACTCATTTTCCATCTGGAGTCATTTCTGACTTAAAGACGTCATTTGAGTTCAAACTTGCCTGCTATGCTTCTTCCAGTAAACTTGAGGTCAATGAGTAACATCTATGTTAGCCCATAGAAAGAGAATTTTTGCCCAGTTGAGAGAGAACATTTTTCTATTCATTTTCTATTGGGCTGGTGTATGCCAGCCAGAGGCATTCCTTGTTGGAGATTAGAAACTGCTTGGCTCGATAAGATAATGCACCTGTTTGAGCTTCCTCTCAAGGACAGTGCAGGGAGGTGGTTAGCTAACTGTACTAACCTTTGTTCTGCCTTTTGACAGTAATTAGTATATATGCTGCCTGAGAAATGAACTCGGTGCTGTTTGGCATTGACCTTCAGTCCTCTGGTCTATCCTATGTTTCTATTTTCATTTCTCTTAATCTAATCTTTCCTTAGCCTCATCACCCCCTCCTAGGGAATCCCCAGCTGATTTCTGCCTGAGCAGGCCCTGACATTTAAGTCATTAAATGCTAGACATTTAAGGAACAATTTGTGAATCTCAGTACTCAGGAAGATGAGGGAAGAGAGCATCTGTAAGTTCATGGCAGAAATGGATGCATAGTGAGTCATGGTTTTAAACACACACACACACACACACACACACGAGAACATTGAATAAATTGGTATTGAACTCCTTTTAGAAAAATATGTGTAAACTTACAACTTTTACACTTCAATTACTTTATTGAAATATGATTTCCCTGGAATATGGAGAGTCAATTAAGAGTTTAAAATTTAGTAACAATACAAAATTTTTAAGACTTCAATCTTTTCTTATGCCTACATTTTTACAAATAATCTCTGTCTTATTTACTATTCTATTGCTACCATGACCACAGTAACTTATAAAAGGTAGCATTAAATTTCAGGGTTGTTTACAGTTTTACAGGATTGTTCCATGGTAATCATGGTGGATCGCAGTCAGGCATAACACTGTAGCCATAGCTAATAGCTTTATCTCCTGATCCACAGGGAGAAGGCAGAGAGAGAAAAAAGAGACTGGGCCTCCATGTGTGTTTGAAACCTCAGAGCCTACTAGTTTCTCCAACAAAGACATGCCTGCTAATCCTTCCCAATCATCTCATCATTTGGGAACTAAACAGGCAAGTATATGCATCTATGGAGGCCATTCTCATTCAAACCATAACA
>PVIU01022476.1:0-29254 GCA_004026605.1 Ondatra zibethicus
CATTTTCTCTTAAATAATAACAAAATTTTAATGAAATTCAATTACTGCATTTATCAGGTCAATATTAAACTCTGTAAGTGTGTTATGACATTTTATATACCCACCATGCCTTCCTCTCCATGAAATCGTACAGCAATCCCCTGCTTTAGTTTTGCACAATTTGCTTTTGATACAATTTCACAGCTACTCCTAAAAATAGAATCTAAATATGTAGCATTGGTTAATTTTAACATATTAAAACTTATAATAACAACTACGTTATGGCTTATCCATTTATCAGTTTCTTTGTTAAACATACCTCTGTGAACCAGGAGAATATCATTTTCATTCACTGGCCTGTGCACCATGTCTGAATCTGGCTGTCCTGAGTGCAAATGTTCATAGAACCATTCACAGCGATCTTTAAATGGCTACCCCAAAAAATGACAGTAAAAATAGGTTATCAGTATTTAAACCACCTAATACCAGATCAAAAAAAATGCAATCATTAATGTTTTAACTTTTCAATAAATATTCACAAAGAAGTGACCTTAATTAAAATACCTTGCCTAATGTATGTTAAATTCCTATGTTTTCAACAAAAACTGATAAATTACATCAAAGAACTTAATATCAGATATGTAGCATAATCTAAATCTTTTAAGTCAAATAAGGCTTATATGAATGCATTTTCACACCCAGAAAAATTATACTGCTTCATTTAAATATTGAGCTTTTGAGCTTGAGATGGAGCATAGAGTTCTTATAGAACCTGAGTTAGAGCCCCGCTCTACCAGACGGCTCACAAATGCCTGTTGCTCCAACCTTAAGGGACTCAGTGTCCTCTTTTGGCTTCCACTGGAACCTGTACTCACATGCGCCTGACAACACACACACACACATGTACACATAAATAAACTATTTTTAAACTAATCTTTTATGCCTAGTTCATTCTTATTTCTTTTCTTAGGAATTGAGGCAATAGATATAATTTTATTATCTTTCAGCCTCTCCTCTTTTTACCCTAAAAACATAAAGAACTCTTGAAAATTGTACTATACTCATTCACCTATCATGGAAAGCAAACTCAAATAATCCCTAATTTTATGATTAATCAGAAATTAATATTAAACATCTAGTATATATAAATGCTGCAGGTCATTTGAGTATATAAGAGTAGTCAAAATTTTAATTTCAGATGAAAACTGCTTGACATAGCTAAAAAGTTGAGGTAATACAGAATATAATATGTACACAATACCAAGTTCTCAACAGTGTCAAGCAAGGCCACTAATGACAAAAATTAATCAAAGGATGAGGGCAGAGGCTTTGCAGGATCAGTTTGAACTATGACAAAGTTGGGTAGAACTTGCTCAGGACACAGGAAAACAGGCACATCAATTTAAGGGAGACAAAGAGAAAAGCAGAGAAGGTGACACTGGGTCCCTTTGGAAGATGAAGCAGAGGTTCCAGCATAACTGGAGCTGCAACACTAACATGTTGAAGGAGAAAGGATTGGGAATGTGAACTGAGCAGATAATTAACAGGAGTGAGATGATCAAATACAGGAGATACTTCTGTCTGGAACCCTATTTCATTCTGCCTATGCACACATATCCCTTCTGAAACTGCTCTTGACAGCCTAGTTCTTCATCTGCACACAGTATGCACACACACCTCTCTCCAAACAATGTATAAGAAACCTCAGAACCACCTGAAAATCCCTCCTGGATTGGGCTTGTATTACTTCAGTATGGACTTCCACTCAGGTGCACTCTTAATGCATCCAGTACCCACAATACCCAAAGGAGGACATTTTTCCAGCAGGTTTCAAGACACTACAAAATCTCTTCATTTCAGTTATACTAAATATTGGGTTTCAAGATAAACTAAAATGTTAGTTTTTGAGCTAAATATTTTTCTAGTAACACACATGGATTTTATGTGTGTGTATGTATGTGTGTGTGTTACTATGTGAACATCTGTGTATATAACCACTATTAATAAACAGTGAAATGTACAATATACTTGAAGTTTTCTTTTTCAAATTTTTTTTATCAACTTGACACATGCTAGAGTCACTTCAGAGGAGAGACTTAATTGAGAAAAATGCCTCAATAAGATCTGGCTGTAGGCAGGCCTGTAGACCATTTTCTTAATTAGTGTCGATGGAGTAGGGCCCAGCCCGTTGTGGTTGATGCCACCCCTGGGCTAGTAGTCCTAAGTTCTATAAGAAAAGTTCTGAGGAAGCCATGGGGAACAAGCCAGTAAGCAACATCCCTCCATGGCCTCTGCATCAGCTGCTGCCTCCAGGTTCCTGCCCTGCTTGAGTTCCTGTCCTGGCTTCCTTCAGTGGTGAACAGCAATGTAGAAGGGTAAGCCAAATAAGTTCTTTCCTCCCCAACTTAGTCATGGTGTTTTAACACAGCAAAAGCAACCCTAACTAAGACCATTCCTTTCTTAAGTTGCTTCCTGTCAGGGTATTTTCTTGAAACAATAGGAAAAGTAACAATTAATAATATACTAACTACCTTTACTAAACGACAGCCAACTTCTTCCATTTGTGGTTTCTAGGTGACCAGTGGTTAAAGAGGAAAGATTTGTTCTTTTATTTTCTGTACAAATACTTTTTTTTCCTTTTTTGGTTTTTTGAGACAGGGTTTCTCTGTCTTGTAACTAGCTCTGTTGATCAGGCTGGCCTTGAACTCACAGAGATTCACCAGCCTCTTTCTCCTGAATGCTGGGATTAAAGGCGTGCACCACCAACCAGTCTGTGCAAATACTACTAGGGAGAGGTTCTGAAATCAGTCTGTGTGTGTGTGCATGTGTGCAAATTATATGTTGGCAGGATTATCTTATTTTCCTGGTAGAAAGTTACTCCTATGAGAGCCAAAATTACATTTTAAGTTTAAATTACTATGCCTAAGAGATCCCTGAAACAAAACTGCCCTTATCTGTAAGCCCCTTGCCCAAAGACAGACAGTTCCTGAAATCCTGAGGCTATTGTTCATGAGAGATAACAAGCCAAGTGTTTTTTCCTCCTCTAAAGTTTGTTTGACCCATCTGCACCAGATGGGCTTGATCACATGTGGGCAGGTGGTTCACAGGCAGGAAATACGTCACTATGTATGCTTGCCCTTATTCGAATGCAGGCTGGAGGTACTTCAGGATGTATGCTTGCCCCTGATTGGATCTGATGCATTTCCTTAATGGAAAACACTTAAGCTGCTCAAAACCTGATTTGGGGCCATCTTCTGGAAGCCTAGAGATGGACCTGGCCAGAGCCCATCCACCTGGCCAGTATCTGATTAAAGCAAGCATCGAATTTGGCTTTCAATGTGACAGTGGTCTTATTCTCAACTGGTGGGATTAACAAACAGTCCAGCAAACAAGTAAGACTTTAACCTCTCAATCAACGTTCAATAGCATATGATCAAAACCTACCTTTCAGAATGAATTTCTGCTGCAGTCAGCACCGTGTTACCTGCTGCCCTATTTTCATGCCCTGATCCTCACCATGCCCACCATGTTCATCCTCTTTCACTCAAAATTTCACACAATGTCCAAGTTTTTCAGAGCCACTTAAAAACCTACTTCCTTTTTTGAAATCTCCCCTCACTACAACACCCAAAGAAATCTCCTCTCTTAAAAGAGCCCAGTAATATAATTACTAACTTATAGATACATTTATTATCTTCCCTGTTGTATTTAGTTACAATTCTCTTTGAGGGTCTGAAGAGATAGTTTAGTGATTAAGATCATTGGCTCCTCTTCCTCTATAAGACCTCAGTTTGACTTGTCACATGGTGGCTCACGCTGTCCTATAATTCCAGCCCCAGAGACTCCAACGCCCTCCTCTGGCCTCCAGGTATGCTGTATTCATGTGTTATATACACACTCAGGCAAAAACACTCACCAAAATAATTTTTAAAGCCCCTTTGAAAACAAAAGAAGTTTAAAGTAAAATTACTAAACAGAATTCAGAATCTGAAAATTAATTTCAGAGGGCTGGAGAAATGGGTCTGAGGTTAAGAGGAGCAGGCTTCAATTCCCAGCACCCACATACAGTCTGTGACTCCAATCTAAAGGATCTAATACCAGCTTCTGCTCTCCACAGGACCAGGCACCATGCGATACACAGACATACAGGCATGCAAAATACCCATATGCACAAAATAATGAAATAACATTTTTTAAAAAAATAACAGAATTTTAGCCAGGCAGTAGTAATATTTGCCTTTAATCTCTGCACTAAGGAGGCCGCCTGACCTACAAAGTAAGCTTTGGGACAGCCAGGACTATCTAGACAAAGCAAAAACAAAAAATCAAAACAAAAACAAAAATAAAACAAAAAACCTGAATTTTAAAATTAAAAAAATTATAAATAATTTTATAAAAATGAAAATATTTTATTTCATTATATTAACAATACGATAAAGAAAATCTGTACCTGTGCTTTTATGATATGCATGAATCTTGACATCAACTCAGGACATTCAAGAAGAAAGTGAAAATGGTCAAATATAATTTTGGGATTTCTAAAAGAAAAAATAAAAATAATATCATTGAGTGAAACCCCAATTCAGACACACATGTGAAGTAGAAGGAAAGAACATATTTGTTTCTACTTGCTATAATTTTGTTAATGAGCACATTTTGAAAAGTAACAAAGTTAATTTCTTTTCTGTTTAAATGAATATGTATAAGTAGAGAAAAGGCTGCCAAGATAGTCGAAGAATCCCAGAAAGCCTTACCTATTCACAAAGCATTTTAACACTTCATCATGTTTGCAGACAAATTCAATGAAACGAGGAGAAGTCATTCTGGGTGTGGAAGGGAAAAGCAATCAGGATGTACAAAGTTGGCAATATAATATCTAAATCCAATAAATACATATTAAGTGGGACTAGCTCCTAGACCAAAGTAAGAGCTTAGATACACATCTTCCTTACCAACTGAGGTTACCCAGTCAATATGTACAGTGGAGTAACACAGGAAACTTGTTGTTAACAAATGATAGAAACAAGTGACTTCTAGAAACTGTAAAATTTTTTGCAGTTCTTTATGTAGTAGCATTCACAAATTCACATAAAAATAAATGTATATACTTTAAAATTTTTAAGTATTTTTACTAGGCTTGTATTAGTGCAATGAGTATCCTAAAACAAAATAAGAATAGAGCCTTAAAAAAACAACAAATTACATTTGCTTTTACTGAAATTACAAAATTATTGCAGCTTTTCTTCATCTACCAAAGAAAAATAGTATTAAGTCAAAACTTTCTTACCCTGGAGGCATCTGACAGGAGCAGCACATGTAAAAAGCTTGAATGACAGCGCTTAGCCGGTTGGCTGTCATAGCGACAACATCCTGACAGTCTGCACTGGCTTCCTGACTCCCTGCAAGCACATCTGGCTTAGACTCCCCTGTGCCCACGGACAGGTGTTCACAGCTCCCAGGTCCTGAAGTTTCAAATGGTGAAATGGAAGCGGCACCTTGGTCCTGGCCTTTTTGTTTCAGTAAAATAGAAGCGATATCTGTTGAATCCTTTTTGTTTTTCATTAATTCTGTGGCTATTAAAACTAACCATTCATCTAAAGAGTGCCAAAGCAATTCCAAAGGCTAAAAAGAAAAGAAAGGGGCTTTTTAAGTATCATTCTTAAAGTTCATGATGATGTTTTAAAGACAAAAACTAAAACCTCACATCCAAATGGAGAGGATAAGAAATTTATTCTAGATACTTTTATATTCCTACATCTATATGACTTGGGAAGCTTAAAAGTAATAAAAGTACACATATGTTAAATAAATAAATGTATTCATTTTACAGAAAAACTTGTATGTGTACTATTCCTTAGAAAAAAGGAAAATAAGATCTAACAAAAATTTGTAAGCAATCATTCATTTTCAAATACATATTTTAAGCTGCTTATTATTTTCGTAATCCCTTAACATTTATTATCATGATGTCAACAACTCTCAAACAAAATATTATTTTAGTTTAAAAACCTGAAAATTCAAAAACCTAATGAACCATTCACAGTGCTTCTTGAAAAGTTTCCTACATTTTTATAATTTATAATATGAAATTATAAAGTGGGACATACTACAGATGTGTATATATTAAAATATCCACTTCTAGCAATTAGTAATTTTTAGAATTATCTTGTTACTTTAGTGTGGGTATGCATATGTACCATGTGCATGCTGTGCCCAGTGAAGCCAGAAGAGGTCGTCAGATCCCTTGGGACAGAACTCACAGATGCTTGTTAACCACCATATGGGTGCTGGAAATTGAACCTGAATCTTCTGCTCTTAACTGCTGAGTCATCTCTCTAGCCCCAATAACCAGTAATTTTTAAGACAAGAAATATAACAACTGAACTATATTAAGTAGGACAGGAAGACGGCTCAACAAATTAAGCCACTTGCCACCAAGCCTGACAACATGCATTCAATCCCTAGGACACATGAAGGAGAGAACTGACTCTGAAGGTTGTCTTCTGATCTCTACACACAAACATTAACACACACACACATGGATACATGCACATATGTGTGAACACACAGTAAAAAATGTAATAAAATTTTAAAATGTGTTCAACATTAAAGGAAAAAAGGACAGACTAGAATATTGTGGGAATTTTTCCCCCACCGTCAGCAATCAAACCTAGGACCTCCGTCAGCAATCAAACCTAGGACCTCAAGCACACTAAGCATACACTATACTATTTCTGCATCTCTACCTAGTCCTTAGCAAATTATTATTGTTGTTGTTCTCCTGTTTCTAAATTTTGAAACAGAGTCCTAGGATAGCTTCAAACTACATATGTAACCAAGATAACCTTGAACTCCAGATCCTCCTGCATCCACTTCTCAAGTGCCCGGGATTAAGGCAAAAAGGAGCTGGAGATAAACTGAATCTTACTTCTAAATACCGAATATTTCTGCTGAAGAGTGAAATGCCTTTCTTTGAGATAATCATATACACATTTTATTGTTTAAACCATGTCATCACAGAACAAATACCAGATGTGAAATACAAATGACCTATAACATTTAGTTTATAAAGTGCACAAAAATACACATTCCCAACTACCGGGAGTACAGGGTAACAGCCCGTCATAGTTTACATGATGTTAAATACTCCTATTATGAATTAGCTACATGCCTGCCTTTAATCCCAGCACTCGGGAAGCAGAGGCAAGTGGATCTCTGTGAGTTCCAAGCAAGGCTGGTCTATGGAGTGAGTTCCAGGACAGCCAGGACTACACAGAGAAACCTTGTCTAAAAAACAATTAGTTGTCTTTCTCCAAGTGAACATTTAACCTTACTTTGAATACTGAATTACAGACACTACAAATTGGACCAAACATTTAAGAAAGACCTACCCTTAAAATACCTCACCTAAAAAATAACAACTAAGTCATCTTGACTTCGGGAACCATCACGGAAAAAGACTAAACAGCCACATTTGCAATCTCAGAAAATGCTTAAACAGCCTGCTCTGCCAAGAAAATCTTCACAATATCTATTATTAACAATAACCTCACCGCAACTCCTTTTTCGCTTTTCTTCAGCTTTCTGTAAGCTGAGAATTTTACTTACTGAATTTGCAAATAATTAACTCATTCCTATTTTTGTACATTAAACAAAAAATCAAAATTAAGTTATAAGAACTACACTGAACAAAAGCCTAATTCATGCAGTGAAGCTGAAATGGTTTTTCAACACTTAGCCTTATGGTTGGAAGATTTAGAATTCTTGATGTTTAAGAAAGAACCAGCTGATACAAACATGAGACTGTCACTGTTCTCAACACAATCCAAGAGCTTTTCTCCATGATAAAACATCAAACCACCTATACAGTTTTTGTAATCTCGTTATTCAGCAAACTACCTAATTTTCCTGCAGAAGGAACTTCTGGGTGGAAAAACAGGGATCTGTCAACTGCTCCAAGAAAAGAAAAGGGTAACTGGACTCTAATCAAATGATCATGGCAAAAAATACTAAAAAGCTAGAATTTTTTTTTAAATGGAAGAAAAAAATAAAATCATTTGGCGCTTTTCTATTTTCGTTATTCTTCCCCCCTTTGTATCATCTTACTGTATTTAGGTCAGACACAAAATAAAGCCAAATCCCATCCCAGATAGGACTTTACCTAAGGAATTATCTAAAAAGAGAAGTCATTTGTTAGTCGCAAGAGTGAACACTGTAGAAATAATGAATCTCTAACTATAATAAATCATAAGTACAGTACTGGGCTGAATGAAGGTCTGTGATACACTGCCTGTCTCATAGCATAAAATAGTAAGTGAACTACTGCATCCCATAGCTATGGGACTTGCAATACTTATTTATGGATAGTAAAATATACTGGATACAAAGTGTATATACCAGCTGCCACTGCAAAAGACGAGCTGGGGCTATTGAGCTGGCTCAGCAGGTAAGAGCACTGCCAGACGCAAAGAGGATTCAGGCTCAGTTCCCAGCACCCACATGATGACTCAGACATCTGTAACTCCAGTCCTTGAGGATCCAACAACCTCTACTGCACTCTGTGTGAACCAGGCATGTGTGTGGTACACAGACATACATGCGGAGAAAACATCCATACATATAAAATAATTTTTAAAAGAAAAAATTAACCAATGATAACAGGAATATCAAGCATTATTAAAATAACTGCTCACTTCATAAACTGAGAATTCACAACCACAAGATTACATTTCTACACACACAATAGTGATATGACATAATCCTGAGATTCACAAACAACTTCAAAGTATACAATAAGAATATTACACATTATATATGACATACACATAACCCTAAGCTTAATGGGAAACTTTTTTTTAAATCTCAAGATATGCTGAAGTGAAATCAAAATCTGACAGGAAAACTAACTTAATGAATATCATAGCACTTTCAAATCCTGTTATCAAATAGATAATGTCAAATGCTACAGCCAAAAAACTGACTTCTGAGAATCTTTTTCTAAGTTACAATTCTATGAAACTATTAAAAATCAAAGCTTACTATTTATAGGAAGAGAGGGGAACAACAACACACAAGAAACCTAACTCTCTTCCCTACGCTCACTGGTACAACAATAAAAACAACATTCTCCTCAACTATTGCAAAGGTGCTAGACACTAGATAAAAATCTCTGAACACTGAAAGAATGCTGAAGTGTTAAGATTAACTTAAAGGACTTCAAAATAAATCAGATAACTACTAAAGGCCTAGAAACACACCCAGTCCTAATGGAAGGCCCCTGGTTAATCCTAACAATGAAGTGACATGCCAGAGTATAGAATTAAAGAGCCTGCAAGTAGGAATCAACTGCTGCCTTAGACAGAATTTAGTTTCCAGTCTAACATTACAGCGAGTCAACAATTCCGAGGTTACAACTTGACAACAAACGTCATATACAGTTGGATAGCAACATACAGTTTCTACTTTATCTTTATACACAAGAAATTACATGATTTCATCACTCAAAGATGCCAAAGTTCATTCATAAAGCTGTAAAAAAGACTAACAGAAACTTTAACAGTTAATACTTAATTTCTATATGTGGTGGTTTGAAAGAAAATGGCCCCCAAAGGGAGTGGCAGTAAAGGAGTTGTGCCCTTGTTGGAGGAAGTGTATCACTGCAGGGACAGACTTTGGGATCACTACTGCTTAAGCTTCTAACAGTGTGACCTTCATTAGACTTCCTGTTGCCTTTAAGATGTAGGAATCTTGGCTATTTTTCATGTACCACTTCTGCCTGCAATCACCATATATATCACCAACATGATGATAATTGGCTGAACCTCTGAAACTGTAAGCAAGCTATTCTAATTAAATGTTTTACTTTATAAAAGTTACCATGGTCATGGTGTGTCTTTACAGTAATAAAAATCCAACTAAGACACTATAGCATTTTATTTTTAAGACAGTTTAATTTTTAAATACTTGCAAACCAATCAAGAACACATCAAAAATAACACCCACCAGATCAAGTAGGCTTCATCTCAGAGATACAGGAATAGTTCAACATATGTAAATTGATAACCATACAAACAGGAAAAAAAAAAAACCATGATCATCTCATAGATGCAGAAAGAAAAAGCCTTTGACAAAATCTAACACCACTTCATGATAAAAGTCCTGGGAAGATTAGGGATACAAGGATTTTCAGTAAGCTCATAGCCAACAACAAATTAAACAGAGAGAAACTCAAAGCAGTTGCACTAAAATCAGGAACAAGACAAGGCTGTCCACTCTCTCCATTGGTATAGGAGAGGAGGTCCTTCTACATGTTGCTTTTATTGGTTAATGAATAAAGAAACTGTCTTGGCCTGTGATAAGGCAAAAACCAGAGCTAGGTGGGGAAAACTAAATGAAATGCTGGGAGGAAGAAGTAAGAGTCAGGGAGACGCCATGGAGCCACCGGAGATAGACATGCTGACACTTTGCTGGTAGGCCACGACCTTGTGGTGATGCACAGATTAACGGAGATGGGTTAAATTATGATGTAAGAGTTAGCCAGTAAGAAGCTAGAGCTAATGGGCCAAGTAGTGATTTAATTAATACAGTTTCTGTGTGGTTATTTCGGGGTTAAGCTAGCCAGGCTGCCGGAAAAAAACAAGCGGACCCTTCTACTACACTCCATGTCTATTTAATATAGTACTTGAAGATCTAGCTAGAGCAGTAAGACAACTAAAGGAGATCAAGGGGACACAAACTGGAAAGGAAGAAGTGAATGTATCTTTATTCGCAGATGATATGATAGTATACATAAGAGAACCCAAAAACTCCACAAGTAAACTCTTACAGCTAAAAAACACTTTCAGCAAAGTTAGCTCTCCTATATACAAATTATATACAAAATATATCCTATATACAAAAAAAGTTAGCTCTCCTATACAACACTTTTTACAATAGCCTCAAATAATTAAAAGGTCTTGGGATATCTCTAATCAAGCAAGTCAAAGACTTTTGTGATAAAAACATCAAGTCACTGAAGTAAGAAGATAAAGATACCAGAATATGGAACGATCTCCCATGCTCATGGATCAGTAGGATTAACATAGTAAAAATGACTATCCTACTAAAAGCAATTTACAGACTCAATGTAATCCCCATAAAAATTCCAACACAATTCTTCACAGATCTTGAAAAGGCAATTTTCAGCTTCAGAGGGAAACACACACACACATACACACACATGCACACACAGCATAGCTAAAGCAATCTTGAATAATAAAAGAACTATCACTATCCTTGTCTTCAAGCTGTACTACAGAGATATAGTAATAAAAACAGTACTAGGACAAAAACAGAAACACTGATCAATGGAATCAAACTGAAGACCCAGACAAAAATCCATACATGAAAGGACACCCTTTTTTGTTTGTTTGTTTTTTCACCTAATAAAAAAAAGCCGAAATACACATTGGAAAAAGGACAGCATATTCAACAAATATTGCTGGTCAAGCTGGATGTCAGCATGTAGAAGAATGTAAAATAGACTCACATCTATCACCCTGCACAAATCTCAACTCCAAATGGATCAAAGTCTTCAAAATAAAACCAAATATACTGAATCAGATAGAACAGGAGTGGGGAATAGCCTTGAACTCACTGGCACAGAAAAGACTATCTGAACATAAATAACACTGTTAGCATATGTAGCACAGAAAAGACTATCTGAACATAAATAACACTGTTAGCATATGTAGCAAGGACAACAATAACTAGAACCTGAGGCTACTAAAAGCTTGCACCAAAAAGAACACTGTCATAGAAACAAAACTACAGCCTACAAAATGGGAAAATATTTTTACCAACTACACATCTAACAGAGAGCTAATATCCAAAATAGAGAGAGAATGCAAAGAACCAGATATCAAGACAACAAATAACCCAATTTAAAAATGGGGTACAGATCTAAACAAAGAATTCTCAAAAGAGGAAACTCAAGTAACTGAGAAACACTTCAGGAATGTGCAACATCCTTAGTCATATGAAAAATGTAAATCAAAACTACTTTGATATTTCATCTTACACCAGTCAGAATTGCTAAGATCAACAAAACAAGTGACAGCTCCTGCTGGTAAGGACGTGGAGTAAAGGGAACACTCATCCATTGGGGTAGGAGTGCAAACTTGTACAGCCACAATGGAAATCAATCAATATATCAAGCTATATTACTCTTGGACACAAACCCAAAGGATGCTTCATCCTACCACGTGGACACTTGCTCAACCATGTTCACTGCTGTTCTAGTCATAGTAGCCACGAACAGAAAACATCAGAAGAATGGAAAAAGAAAATGTTGATTTTGAAGGTTCTGGGTGTGCAAACAAATGGGTCTCTGTTCTTATGCCTTCTCTTGGGCTAATTTCCTTCTGTTTCTTTGTTTTGTCCTATTCCAATGTGTTAGTTTTTGTTTTATCCTATTATATTTTAATTTATTATTGTTCCATAGAATTGTTTGTTTTCTAATGAGAGAAAGAAAAGAGGTGGTTCCGGATGGGAAGGGAGGTTGGGAAGAGCTAGGAGTAAAGGAAGCAGAAACAGAAATCAGATATATTATATGAGAAAAAAAATCTATTTTCAATAAAAGGCAAAAAAAATCCTTAAGCTAAAAAAAAATTAAAAGATTGATACCCATAAATTCAGTGCCTTGCTCAACCCTCACCAAAGAAGATTCTTCTTGCAATAGATGGGAATTAACAGACTCACAGCTGGACAACGTACAGAGAGAGAGAGAGAGAGAGAGAGACTTTGTAGTACTAAGTCTTAATGGGATGTCTTCATCAAACCCCTCTCCTCGAGGTTCAGGGATCTGTCCAAAAGAGGAGGTGGAAATACTTGGAGCCAATGCTCATGGATGACTCCAAGGAAACAGTGTCTTTCAGACAGAAAAGGACTCATAGACATTTGAACTCAGAGACTGCAGCAGCACATACAAGCCTTTACATAGGTGTAAGCCAGACAAGGTGCCAGCACTGACAGGGAAAGGGGACATGGGGTTCCAACCTTAGCCAAGAAACTATCTGCAATTGATACTTGGTGTAAAAGGGAAAATCAGTTTTCACAATGGAATGTCATTAGGTGTATCAACCGCACTCCAGGAAAGGCCCCATGACCAGGAGGAGTTGACCAACAATCAACAAACTATGTTTTTTGAGGGGAGGGGGCTTTTTTTGTTTTGTTCTATAATGTTTTGTCATATTGATTTTAATTTGAGAAAGAGGGAGAAGAAGGGAGGGAGAATAAGATAATGAAAATAAGGTTGGTGGCTAGGGAGGTGGGGGATCTGGGAGAAGCTGGGGGGCAACAGGATCAAAACATTGTATGAAAACATATTTTAAAAAATTAAACAATCAGTATATAGGTCAATGATAGAGCACTTGCATAAAATATGAGGTGCTTAGTTCATTTCCCACTACAGCAAAATAAAATAAAAGGAAAGAAAGCCCATAAATATGACAAAACACAAAGTCTGGATTTCATTAAACAAAGAAAAAACCATGTCATCTAGCATATGTGAAGTCTTGTATTTAAAACACTGAAAAGATACAAGGTGGGAAACAACATCTTTAGCATACTTTTTTACAGCTGAGCCTGTACTGATTATGTAGAAAACTAGCATTAAACCAAGTATTATGTATGTGCTTACACAGTGTCTATTAGCAAGAGACTCAGATTTCAAGAATGAAAAAAATCAATACTGAGAACAATGATCATTGCCTATACCTAATATGATTTTCTTTTTATCATTACAAAAGAGTAGAAAGTGAAATCCTAACACAGTGAGCTATGCCACAATATAGTAGGAACTCCATATGATATGATATGGAGCAACTCACTTAACACAGCACTGACAAAGAGCAGATCATTCACTTGGGTCGATATGTTACAGAAATAGTAAATTGTCGATCCTAACTAAAGAAAACAGCACATGGAAAGTCCATCTGAATGAAAAAATGCTTATTTCCTTCTTCCAGAAGGTGGCACAAGAGAGGGGGAAAAGAAAAAAAAACAAATATGTATAGAACAAAATTATCTTTTCTGTTCTGATTTCGAAAAGTGGAGAGGGGAAACGTACAGATAGACACTTAGACATTCCTCTCTAAAGGCTATCACACCCAGTCTTAGCACTCAAGAGTGAAGATTTGGCCAGCAAGATGGCTCAGCAGGTAAAGTGTTTGCTTCATGAGCTCAATGCCCAGAACCCACGGCAAGGTGGAAACAAAAGAGTTGCCTTTTGACCTCCACAAGTCTGCATTCAAATACACACATTATTCAACAATAATAATACACAAATAATTTTTATGAAGTATCAAAGCGCCTGCAAACCACTTATCTAAGTATGTCAAAATTTTATGTAAGACAGATCAGAAGTATTTAACATATAACATTAATTCAGACTTGTTTTATAAACAGTAAATTTTTTCAAGTAAGTGATACAACATTAAAAAAATTATTACTTTTTGGAACAATAACCTAAAGACTGTTGCAAGAATGCTGTCTTCAGGAACCTCAAAAGTAAATTTTATCACACAGAAACCCCTTAAGAAAGATTACCACTGCCAGGTGGTGGTGGCACATGCCTTTGATCCCAGCACTTGGAAGGCAGAGGCCGGCAGATCTCTGTGAGTTCAAGGCCAGCCTGATCTACAAGAGCCAGGACAGGCTCCAAAGCTACAGGGAAACACTGTTTCGAAAAACCAAAAAAAAAAAAAGAGAGAGGGAGAGAGAGAGACTAGCCTTAAAAATCATAATAAATAAAAGGCATGGAGTGTGACTCATAGGTAAAACACTGCTGTGCACAAGACATGCTTTTTTTTTTATTGTTGTTACTACTTGTTTTTTTGATGTGCTGAGGATCAAATCCATGGTCTTTTCTAAATTTATATAAAAAATTAATAGTAATATAGGCAATTAATTCATAAACTTATAATTTGACATGGGTAACAACAATGACATGAATGGTTGTATTAGAAAAGACAGCCTAGGGGGCTGGAGAGATGGCTCAGAAGTTAAAGCACTGGCTGTTCTTCCAGAGGTCCTCAGTTCAATTCCTAACAACCACATAGTGGCTCACATCCATCTACGGTGGAATCAGATGCCCTCCTCTGGCATAAAGGCATACATGCAGATAAAGTACTCATACATAAAATAAATAAATCTTTAAAAAAAAAAAGGAAAAGCAGCCAAAGTAATGTATTTTTTAAAAATCCCAAATACAGCTGCAGAGATGGCTCAGTGATTAAGACCACTGACTGCTCTTCCAGAAGAGCAGGTTTAGTTCCCAATACCAACATGGCAGCTAACAACTGTCTCTAAGTCCAATTTCAGGAGATCCAACACCTTCAAAAAGACATACATGCAGGCAAAACATCATAAATAAATCATTAAAAATAAATCCCAAACACTCTTTGTTAAAGTGATCCCAAGAACTGTTAACAGAACTATTTTTAAAAAGTAGTGGAGCTAAAGAGATTGATCAGAGGTTAAAAGCACTGGCTGGCTGGTCTTCCAGAGGTCCTGAGTTCAATTTCCTGCAACCCTGTTGGCTCACAACCATATAATGAGATCTGGTGCCCTCTTCTGGCCTGCAGGAACCCATGCAGGCAAAACACTTTTTACATAATAAATAAATAAATCTTTTTTTTAAAGTAGCATTTCTTCTAAAATATATAACAGACACAAACACACAGCATATACATAATAAAACTGAACAAAACCAAATTATTTTATCTTCTAGTAAGATCCTTTAAAAATGATGGCTTATATTATGCATTTAAAACTCATCATTTGAGCTAGATCTGGTGGGTATAATTTGTAATCCCAGCTACTTAGGAGGGGCATACGATGGAGAGGTCAAGACCTGCCTGAGTTGCAGAACAAGGACCAGGTTAGTCTGCTCAACTTAATGAGGTCCTGTGTCCAAGTCAAAAGTAAACATAAGCTAGGATTAACTCAGTAAGTCACATTCTTGCACCGCCCGTAGAGGGCCATAGCTTCAATATCTAATACTACACAAAATAAAAAGCAAACCTGAAATTCAGTACACGTACTTTGGTACTAAATATCTCTATCCTTAAAAACACCAACAGGATCAATACATGTGTAAGAAAAATATAAAAACCTTACCAATGAAATCTGTTCATTAAACTGAGATGAAAAGGAAAACATGTGACTAAGTTATGAAGCAAACACATCCTGTCCTTGAGGTTTTGATTAATGAATGCATGCTGTGTTATAGTCATCTCTTTTACATCTACCTTCCTAACAACTACTTCTCTGACCTTGAACACCTGGCTTCTTGGAGTTTTATTCCCATTGTAGCCCATATCGATTCCATTACTGGGAGATGAGGGGCCAATTCGAAAGACATGACAAAAGATCCTCACAATCCTTAGAAGGCTCTTCATCTGAGCATCATAATTGCTAGATAAACTGAAAATGAAAAAGTTAAAACATAAAAGATTAGGTGGAGTCAAACACAATCATCTTCAAATACTTATTTGAAAGCAGATTTAGCCCACTAACCATCTTTTTCATGAATTATCTGTGGTTAAGATAATTTCCTACCATTCTAGGAAACAGAAGGGTTTGCGGAACAAAAATATATTATTATATACTATTAAATATAGTGTTAAAATAAATAGATTTCTAATCATTTAGCACCCAGAATATAACCAAAGATCATAGCATAAACTATGAAGAAAATGACCCCCACAGAACAGATAGACTCTTTGGATACAAACTTTAAGGCAAATTGTTCACTTCTAGAACTATAATTATAAATTCAACCAATTGTTTAGAACTCTGAAGATACTTCCAAGAGAAGCAATAGTATAAATACTATATTCTAGATCAACGCACAATACAACCATCTTAACTCAGAGGTTGAAGCCCCATCATTCTATCATATCCCTGTATTCCTTCAGAATAGCAGCAATGAAATAATCACATGAGACGTTCACAAATGTTAATATTACCAATCATGTGCATCAGGGTCTAACCTATATAATGAATTGTCTTATAGCTATATAAACACTGTAAATATCATCCACCATAAAAATCAAAGACCAATTCAGCTAATAAGAAATCATACTGAGTAGTACAGTAAGATTGTGTTCTGAAAGTGGATTTATTTTGAAATTTATAACATCAGTCATCTTCTATAACTACTGTGCAAAGAAAAAAAGCAAAAGGTTGCATAACTTTTGAACAGAAGAGAATGCTTTTGTACAAATTTACTCATCAACTTTACTGTCTTCGCAGTATACATTTAGTCCAGTTCTTTTTAACACTGACTTTTAAAAAATGGAATAAAATTTCAACTAAACTACAAATTCAATATAGGGAGACAGATCATCTGTTTTACTCATAATCAGCTAACAATTGGCCTGGTAAACAGCAAGTACTCAAAAATATGCAACACATGTACTGGTAACAATGAAGGGAGTGCCAAAATGTTCACTGCTGAGATTACAATTAGTAACAGTATGTCTGAACTTATGGGCTTATATCTGAACCCAGTTGACCTCAAAACTCATAGACCATGGTTTTGGGTTTTTGGTTTTTGTTTTTCTTTTTAAAAAAATTATGATTTTAATAGTCACAAATTATAGCTCATTATAATAAAAGAGCTGAATGGAAATAACTATATATGTTTTTTATTCAGAATTTCATATATGCATATAATATGCTTTTTGATCAAACACAGCCCCTATTCATCCCCCTCCACCTTTTCTGTACTATGTTTCAATTAGCCTGTCTTAAATCTTAGGCTTCGTCAAATACATGAATTAATTGGAATAACTAAAAAGAGTGAAAGGAGTACATTATGGAAATCTTAGTGTCAATGACTCTTACAGATGAAGAATCTAAATGTGATTCCAAAAGAGTATCAAAAGCAAATGACGAAAAACAAACAAACGAGATGGTGACACTGGTCACACGACTTAGCAGAAGGCCTTTCCAGTGAAGAGCAGAGGGGCACAGGCAGCAGCCGGGAATAAGTAGCTCCCAAATGCATTCCCACTCCTGACCATGGAACAGGATAACAAGTTCAAAGCCAGCCTGGGCTCATAGCAAGACCCTCTCTAGGAAAACAAGGCAGGGGTCAGGGCAGAAAGACTTTCATCTTAGGTACACAAAAAGTCCCCAGGAAGAATTGAACATGAACAGCAGTAAACCTGACAATGTAGCTTTATATTCGTATCTTTTATAGACTCTGCATGATACTGGAAAGAGAAAGGTTCAGTAGCAACTATGGAGGTGAAAGGTTATCACAAACTGTCACTGTTGAAATAATTAGTGACAGTGAAATGCATAGGAAAATACATCCAAACTAGAAGAGGGTCAAATCCACACGCTAAAAAACAGTAACACACTAAGTACTTGGTAACAGCTGCCTATTCTCCTAGCTGGACTGGCAAATCACATACAGAGAAATATAGTATATATGTAAGCTATGAATAAAACTCAAGCGATATAAAGCTTAACTCCTTAGATGTAGCGACTGTGGTGAGCCCACAAGTACTATACAGTAAGAGTAAAGCTGACGGCTCTATTGGACTATCCACGGAAAGTGTATACGGACACTCCACCTGGAGAACCATTTTTGCAGAGCTATGAAGACACCTGTCCTGTGGATAAGTCACTGTCAATTCTGTAAAAAATCTTGTGAAATCATGGCATTTCTCCCTTCTATAGTATCCCAGAAGTGTATAAATCGGCTTTTCCTATAGGGCAACCAGATACCTCCCCCACACCATGAAGCCATGGTGTGGAAAGGATTCAGTCAAGTCCTCATTCTTATAGTCAAAATCTACATAAAAATAGTCCCTCACAAACTTTCTTTATTAACAGTAGTCACTTATAAGAAAGGAGCCTCATACAGGAGGTAACATGTCTTCTCTTACAGCAGACTCAGGAAGGTACAATGTACTGGTCTTCTGCTCTCACTTAATAGGCTACTAATATTCTGTATTTACCCTTCAACTTGGTTTCAACTAACATAAGATCATAGCCCAGGAAATTAACTGTTTATACAGGGAAAAGGCCTGAGTAGATAAAACTAGCTTCAGAGAGAAAAATCCTCACCTGGGCACCCTGCTAGAGTTAAAAGCAAGGTCCCTAGAAGAGAGTCCTTTCATCTCAACAAGCTAGATGATAAAGCAAACTAAGCCCGCAGGTTAGTATAGCTACTAACAATATGTTCCCAACCCCAGGAGAAATTCACAGACACGCCCCCTCTGAGACATAAGGTGCCTACTTGCCACATTCACCGGTTTCTTGTGACTCTGTGAAAATGCATGCTTGATATATTGTTAGCACCTGTGGAATTGCTAACTTGTCTGTATGCCTATATCAACTTTTTTATGGAGATCACCTCTTACCTTTTTTACCCCTTTATGCCTTATGCCTGATGCCTTATGCCCTCTTTTAGCCCTTATGCCCTTACCCTTATGATTGCCCTATCCCTTAACCTTATGCTTTGACCTTTTTACCCCTTATGCCTGATGCTTTGCCCTTACCCTTTTGCTTCTTCTTTTCCCTTCTTTTATTTTCCCCCAAGAAACTTGCAGGAAAAAACGTGCCTAAGTCAGTCAGTTCATATTACCCTCAGATTCTGTTCCCAAGCCAGTTTTTGCTTGTCATAGAAGTCCAATTCTGAACCCTGAGAGAGTGGTGAGGCTGGTACTCAGTAGCTCCCAACAAGCAATGAGTTATTAAAACCATATTATCTTCTAAAAAGAATAAAGACCTGAACTAGGGGGAAGGAAAGCATAGGAAAAAAAATTTGATAATGAATCATGAAGGAATATTGAAAGGTTAAAGAGTGGATGTATCAAACTTTATAAGTCAGAGATTCACAATCCTGAACTATTTTTCTCATGTAGCCCAAACTGGCCACAAACTATACAGCTGAGGATTGATTACCTTGAACTCCTGGTCCTCCAATTTCCAGCTCCCAACTGCCTGGACCAAAAAGAAGTATGACCACACCCAAGATACGGATTAAATTCCATACACATATGCCAAAATTCACATTAACATGTTCTAGGTTTCTTTAAAAGTCTCTTGACTGCTAAGAGCTGATCAGTTAGGCAGTCTTTAAACAAAACAAAAACCAGTCAGTGTGTGGTATGAATGAGGTGTCCCCCTAGTCTCAGTGTTGGAATGCTTGGTCTGACACTGGAGGCACTCGGGGAAGCTCAGGAGGCGTGGTCTTGTTGGAGGAGGTGTGCTACCGCACTGGAGGGGCTCTGAGAGTCTAAGAGTGCGCACCGTTCAGAGCCTGCTCTCTGCTTCCTGCTTTCCAGTCACGAAGTGAGCCCTCATCTGCTGCTTGCTGCCATGCTTTCCTGCCATGATCAAATAAGCCCTTCTCTAAGTTGCCAAAGACATGATGTTTTATCACAGTTTAGAAAGTAAACTAATACAGTAAGTCAGCAAAAATTTTTAACACCTCACCAATGACAGAAGGTATCTAATTATTCAGGAGATGAAACATACAGACACTACTACGCACTGATTTACAGAAATGCTCACCTGAGCAGTTTATGACCATTTGTTGTAGCCACCTCAGCAAGGCTTGTCAGAATCTTTAGGTACTGGCTTTCACTCTGCTGAGACAAATGCTCCAGAACTTGCCGTAACTGGTTTTATATCAATAAAAAAAAAAGTGATTACACAGTAAGCGATCCATTAAATTCTATCAAAATGTACACATATAATAGTTTAATAAATGCCTTGAATCCAGCTAACTAAAGTCAAGAACTTTACAGTTATTTTCTTTACATAAACATCAGAGTCAATATAATAAAAGATGACAAAATCTTTCTTCAAAATTATCCAGTTAAAAAGATTCATACACATGGGAAATCAAGTATGTATGTTCAAATTTAATACTAAACTTCTAATGTTTACAAAGGTTTCCAACTCTGCAACTTTTCTGAGACTGTTCCCATTAAAAATACTGAGCTTGGGGCTGGGGACTTAGCTCATCAGGACAATGCAGGTGAGCCCTGGGTTTACGCTCTAGGACCACAAAAACAACAGGAAAAGGTGCTGAGTGAACAGTGGTCACCAGGCACTACATTTCTTTCCTCTATCCATGAGGACAAGTTATCTTAAGGAGAGATCAAAGAGCCAGTCAGATGATTCAGAGGGCAAAATATCAGACAAGATACATTATTATATACACTTACACCTCAATATTCCTGATAACCAATTCCAATATTTTTCCTAAGTACCCAAAACCTGTAGATGCTCAAGGACTCTATGTTAAGAAGACAGAGCAAGTGCACATATTCAATGCATATTCTCTTATAAACTTAAAATCAGCTTCACATAACTTATCCTGCCTAATAAAATATAAGTGCTATATAAATAGTTACACCATATTCTTTAGGAAATAATGACAAAAGGTCTGTCCATGTTTAATTATAGTATTTTTATTCAACAATTGGTTGATTTGGGGCTGCTGAATCCCCATATACCAAGAGTTAACTATAATTCATAGCTACATAAGGTACAACAAACTCAAGTTACTAAAACAATCATGACAACAGAATTATTATTATTCATTTACAACCTATTAGCAAGCTTATGCTACCATGTTTTCCCGAAGGTCTTCATTCTGTGTCATTTGAACAATAGTCTGGAAAAGCCTAGGGTGATACTGAATTAATACTTCACAAGTCTCTCCATATCCACCCTAAAAAACAAGATTTATAATTATTCAGGTTTAAAAACAAAGAAACTTTTAAATATCAAAGTTTTTGCAGGCTAAATGCTTGTACTCTCATTTATGTAAAAGATAATTTTATTATTTATAATTTCTATGATAAATGGGTTCAGAATAATATATTAAAAACATACCTGTACACATAAATCTAGAGGGGTTACTCCATTTTTATCTGGTAAATATTTGGCTCCTCGTAATAGAAGAATCTGTGCAGTATCTCTCTGACCATGACTGTATAGAAATAGAACAAAATTAAAAATCTAGTCTTTTAATATAACTTTTCTCCATAAATTAGACCCCTAGTATCCTCTAGAGGCACATCACTTCACAGCAATAAAAACTACACAGATTTTCCAGAAATGGAAACAAATCAAAAACAAGCTCATTGTATTTCAAACAAATGGTACAGTATAAAAAATAATTTATAACCAGCTTGAATTAAATATTTATACTGTCCTGCTATGAATCTAGTGCCACAAAAAAAAACAATCTTAATAGGTTTAATCATTCTGTTGATAACTTATGACAATAGTAACTACCTTCCTTGATACATGCACCAACTGACCAGAACTAACCTAATAATATCTAGGGGGTTGGAGAGAAGGCTCAGCAGCTAGGCCACTCTTCCAGAGGAAAATTTGAAAATTGAAATTTATGCCCTGGTAATGCTGAATCACGCATGGGCAGCCCATATGTGGCAGTACCGTTGAACTTTTCCATATTGGGTTTCATGGTTTGATGAGGACAACTGACGAGGTCTCTTCCTCAAAAGGGCACCAGATCTCATTACAAATGGTTGTGAGACACCATACGGTTGCTGGAAATTGAACTCAGGACCTTTGAAAGAGCAGGCAGGATCTTTGAAAGCGCAGGCTTAACTGCTAAGCCATCTCTCCAGCCCACTCTTTCTGAGGACCTGGGTTCAATTCCTAGTACCTACATGGAGGTTTAAACTGAGTGTAACCCCAGTTCCAAGTTCCAAGGGATATAACGCCCTCTTCTGTCCTCTGTGGGCACCAAGCACATAAATGGTACAGACATACATTCCGGCAAAACACCCACACACATAAAATAAATAGTTTTTTAAAAAATAGTATCCACATTATACCAGAAAAAAAAAAAAGAACAGTAGATAAGTCCTTTGAAAACAATAGTAATCAGCATTATTATTATTAATGTTCAACAAGAGTAGTCTCACTCTGTAGTCCAGGCAGGCCCCAAACTCAGTCTCCCAGCTGATATAACAGGCCTCAAGCAAGAGGCTCAGAAGTCTTCATCAGACACCAGGGTTATTAAGTGCCAGCCAAAATATTAGACAGTTATTATAACAGTGGTTAATTCATACTGTCCTATGCTAGGCTGCTCTTTGTCATGCCCAAAAATAAAACTAAACAGTAACCAAGGTAAACTTAATCCATGTCAGAAGACAGTAGCACCTGTACAATAATCTGAGTTTTATAAAAACTATCCAATTTCAGGAACTCTTAAAATTGCTTAATGTCCACATGTTCAATCTTTCCAATTGACAACTTTGAATTTTTTTACATTTATTTATTTTATATGTATGTTTTCCCTGTATGGATATATTTAACCATGTATGTGTCTTGTGCCCTCAGAGGTCAAGAGGAAGTCAGATCCTTGGAGCTGGAGCTACAGATAGCTGTTTGTTCCCAGGTTGAGTGCTGAGAAATGAACATTGGTCCTGTGCAAGAACAAGTGCTCTTAATTGCTGTGCCATCTCTCCAGCCCCTAGTCCGTCAATATCTAAATAGTAGGCTTGTTCACAGTACCAAGATGGTAGTCGACTTATAACATGTACACATCACACTCTATAAATTATACTGTCAGCTTTAACTTAGTATTTCATACACTCGATAAATAAGCACTAAAGAATGAATGGTAGGGAATAACAAGTAGAACCCTAACACAACTTCCTAGAATACCTCAGGTGATAAATATTATCTAGTCCTCGGTCTCCAGGGATGTAACTGTGACAGCATTAGCCTGAAAGCTGTCCCTGTACTTGAGCTCCTGGGAACAAACTTCAACCATAACAATAAATAAGCAAATATGAGTGTGCTGCTCATAACAAATATCAGATGTGACAGGGTGTGTGTGTGTGCTCATCAACACTTCCTAGTTCTTACATAACTCCTTGTTATATCTTAAATAACTAGAAAAGTAAGGTCAGTGTACTAGGTTTCCTGGCCTTGGTTCTTGAAGTAGCTTTGGAGCAATCAACTCAGGCAATTTTTGTTAGAATGCTGAGACCAAAGCTCTCCGATACTCTCCTGCCCCTCCTCAATGTGTTCCTTGTTTCCCTAAAGCAAACTTCCCTAAGTGACTCACAGAAACAAAAACTATACTTCTCTGACATGTTTTTGCTCTACCTGTGTAAGGATCCAGGACAGGATCCCCTTTTCAGAAGGTGCCCTACCTGTTACCTAAGAGAAAGGAATGCTGCCCAAAAGGCCATGAAGACTCTGAACAGAAACACCCTGCTGGGTTTGACACTCTGTCCTAAAATATTAAGTCACACCCCTTTTGGCCCAATAACAATTCTGAACAATTGTCCACATTTCAATCATGCTAACCAAATGAAGTTAAAAAACAAAACCGGGTCTTG
Source organism: Ondatra zibethicus (assembly GCA_004026605.1). NCBI lineage: Eukaryota > Metazoa > Chordata > Mammalia > Rodentia > Cricetidae > Ondatra > Ondatra zibethicus. The sequence continues at coordinate 24,378 of PVIU01022476.1, forward strand.
GAGAACTTCCGGTTAGCTGAGAAGAGCCAGCCTTGCGGGACTGTGACTAACAAGTCCCGGTTCTCCAGGACAATGCATCTCAATTCTTCAAGACAAAAACACCTACATTTGAGAGCCTTCTAGACCTTGACCCACGGGTCTCTGTGTCTGGTGCTTACTTGTAACCCTTAAAATACCCTTTCTAATCTAATAATGGTGGCACAGTATTTCCCTGAGTCCTATGAGCCACTCTAGCAAATTAGTCAAACCCAAGGAGGGAGTCAAGGAAGCCCAGTGGCAGTCGCTCAGAGACTGCAGAGGATGAGACTTGCTCCAAGTACCTAAAGTGCAGAGCATTCGACTAGAACTGAGCCCACAACTTGTAGGAACAGGCACTGTTACTCAGTAGATGGTGTAAAAACTGACTGAGAAGATGTTCAACTGATGGCCACTGCATAATCAAGTGTTGGCTCCCTGGTAAGGAAGAAACTCCTCATCCGTGTGGTGAGTGGGACAAACTGAGTGTTTTACCCCCATGTTCACAGATTAAGTTTCAGCCAATCATAGGCAGCCAATCCATCAAATCACGCTCAAATAAGCCCAAAGCACTGCTCTCTGAAGCACTTCTGGTTTGAGTACTATCCAGTTTATGAAGTGCTTGCTCTCTGCAAATCAACTGTGCTTAATCTAATCTGTCTAAAGTCTCTTTTGAAAAGGTTCACCCAATGTTTCAAGGCAAATGCAACTGCTCAAGACCAACAATTAAATAGTAGATACATCGATTTGTTTGTTTCTTAAAGCCTCCACATAAACATTTTTTGTTGCATACAGCAAAACTGATTATTACCATGAAGGCTGGAGAGACAGCTTAGTGGTTAAGAGTATCTGAGCTCAGCTCCCAGCACACCCATGTCAGATGGTTCACAAATGCCTGAAACTCTGACAATAAGGTTATTCAATGCCTATTGGCACCTGTGGGTACTAGCACTCAGGTGATACGCACACACAGAGAGACAGACAGACAGACATACAGACACAGACACAGACACAGACACACACACACACATAAAACTAAAAGTAAAATAAGTCCTGGGGCTGCAAAGATGGCTCAGCAGTTAAGAGCATTTGCTACTCGCGTAAAAGGATCAAGGTTTGGTTCCCAAGACCCATAGGGTAGTACACAGCCATCTGTTACTCGAGTTCCAGAGAATCTAATGCCCTCTTCTGACCCATGTGAGCGCCAGGCACTCACATGATATAAAGACACACATGCAGTCAAAATACACTTTTTACATCTTTTTGTAAAGAAAATAATGAAAATAAAAATTTTTAAAAGAGAATATTTAGCACAAAGAAAACAAAATGCCAGTATAACATTTCGAGAAAGCCGGCTCTCTGAAACTACCTGAAGCTCACACCTCCGATGAGGGGACAGTCCATTTCGAAACTAGATTAAAAACAAGAAGCAGTTGTTTATAGCATACAAACTGTGAAGAGCACAATTAGTGCCCACGCCACTTACATAAAACTGCAGCAGTTCACAACTAACTACAGAGTCTCAGAGCTGTGAAGAGTTACAGAAAGAGCATTCTGATTTTTGAGACAGGGCCTCACTTCGTCCCCGATGGCCTGGAGCATGCTTTGTAGACCAGGATAGCTTTGAAGCTCCACTTGCCTCTGCCTCCCGATTGCCAAAACGAAAGATCAGCACCAGCATGCTCGGCTAACATTTTTTTTAATTGTCAACTGTTTTTTATAGTCAACTTTAAAACTATATACACCCAGCTTTGTAATTATATACACTAAAATACACAGAAACACACAGAATATGTAATGCCTTATAGCTAAGATACAAATGGAGTACAATCCTCAGTGGGAAACACTACACTACCCACCCACTCACCCCCTTCCAGAAGCTGGTGTTTTGAACAGTTGACTATATTTTAGCATTATTTGGGGCCACAAAGAATTTTTAATCCAAATAACTAGGGAAGCTTACTGAATAGGCAATTATTCTTTATAAAACTTATGGCTAGTTTTATAAACACACAGTATTTTTATTAATTCTGGTAATTTCATACTTATCCTCCTCCTAAATCTTTCCAGAGCCTTCCCTGCAATTTCCTGCCCTTTTCTTTTCTTTTTTAATTGTCAATAACCCATTGACTTTGACATGTGTCACCCATTTACTCTGGGTGTGGGGCTGTCTAGTGCAGAGTCGTCAGCCAAGCAGGGGAAACAGCATTAAAGAAAACTAATGTACTCTCACTCTCTCCCTAGACAGACTCATTTTTTATACTGATTGGGATAATACGCTTTCCAAGGGTATGACAGTGTAGTTTATGAAAATACAATTGTTTTTCAAAATCCTTCAGCTTTCTACCTTTGGGCTCTTTCAATCTTAATGTCTAAGAATGCCCACCAGAGTGTATAATGGGAATGCTTATGAACAGAAACTAGATTTTACTATTCCATAAGTTTTTAGATTTAAATTTAAAGGTTACTTTACATACTATTTTGATTCTGAGTTCTCTAACTGAAAAGAATTGTTGACAGGAGTTACACTCTATGCTCTGAAGCTTATACCTTTGTAACTCCACAAAGATCTCTAAAACGCCATCAACAGCTTACTACCTTACCTATATACTATGTACTCCAATTTACCTTAACTTTCCTAATAAACATTATCTGTAAATAGAGAAATTACCTGAGAATCTAGAAACCACAGTACAATTAAAAGCATACCTTCAGGGCTACGGCGATGGCTCAGTGTGTTAGGGGTGCATGTTGGGCAAGCATGAGGAACTGATTTCAAATCCCCAGCACCTATGTAAACAGCCAGGTATGCAGACCTATAACCCTAGTACTTTTTGAGAAGCAGAGAAAGGAGGACCACTTGAGTTCTTAAACACTTAACATTCTCCTCTGACCTCCACCTGCATGCAGTAGCGCACAGTCAGGTGCCAGCATGCACAGATTAGTGCCTCATGTCACTCTCCTACAATGACAAATTCCTTTGTCATTTCATGTCTTATCTTTCTTCAAAGAGATCCAATGCTTGCTAAATAAAAACTTAATAGCCAGCTTGGTTCATGCCCATAATGCTGAGCATTTGGCTGAAGTGGAAGGACTCTCATGAGTTCCAGGTCAGACCTGGCCATGTTTAGTGAGTCCCAAACCAGCCTCAACTACAACACCCTGTCTTTAAAATAAAAATTAAGAATGGCTTAGCATGGCAAAAGGTGCCTGGGTTCAATTCCCAGTACCACACTCACCTGAGTTTTAAAAAAAAAAAAAATCTTTGATATAACTACAGTAAAAGAATAAATACTTTTAAAAACAATATTCTTATATATTTTAACAATATTCTTATATTCAGACTAGCTATACGAATATTCCAGTTCCATATAATAATATAATATTGTATTAACTATTTTAAATTCATCGTTTTGTATGTAACCAAAGGGATTCACTCACAAGCACCCACTAAACATCTAAGCACAAAATACTGTACAAGCATCAGACAGAAAAAGGTAAAAAGAAATACTTTTTTTGCTTTCACTGAAGCTGAGATAGACTACAAATAGTAAATAAGTAAGCATAAGTTACAAAATGCTATGAAAGCAATACTATGATACTGTAACAGACAATCATTCAAGATCTATTTAAATCGGCCATAACTATGCTTCTAAAAGCAAGTTAAAGTCAGGTGTCCTGGATTTTTTTTTTTTTGTCAACTTGACACAAGCTAGAGTTCTTGGAGACGAGGAACCCCAGAAAAATACCTCCATCAAATATGCTGTAGGAAAGTCTATATGGCATCTTCTTAAAATAATAATTGATACGAGAGGCTGAACTGCACAGTTCAGTGTAGGCAGTACCACCCTGGGGTGGTGGTCATGGGTGGCATACGAAAGCAGGCTGAGCAAGCCAGTAAGCAGCGTTCTTCCACGTTCTCTGCGTCAATCCCTGCCTCCAGATTCCTCTCCTGAATTCTTGCTTTGGCTTTCCTCAATGTACTTGTGACCCAGCATAAGTAAGCCAAATAAACCCTTTCCTTCCCAAGTTGCTTTTGGTCAGTGTTTTATCACAGCAACAAAAAGCACAGGAAGATACCAGATTTGGCAATACATGTCTATAATCTAAGCACAAGAGAGACAGACAAAAGGATCACAAGGTTGAGCCCAGCTTGGATCACACTCCTAACTCAAACAAAAAGGCAGGCTGGAGGGGGAAATCAAGTAACAGTTAAAGCAGTGGCATGAAGGAATAAGCCTCACAAAATGTCTAGCAAAAGACAACAGGCAAGCCATCATATAGAAAAACACAGTGGACACCTGCACTCAGAGAACTCGAAGAGAACCAGTGGGTGGAGCCGAGAAGTCTCACCGGCCAAAGGAATGCAGGTTTTATCTGAAATGCAACAAAGAAGCACTGAGAAGTTCTAACGTGGCAAGAACTTACTCTTTTTTCCCCCAAAATGTCACTTTGCTGAGAAAGACATTACTAAAGGGAAGCAAAAGTAGAGTCAAGGAGACTAGGTAGACTCCTCGGTACTCTAGGAGAGAGGTAACAATGGAAATGTAGTTTAAAGAGAGTCTAGAGATGCAAAACATGCTCTGAGGGCAGACTTTAAAGAACTTGCTGTTAAGAATAGGTTCCAAGTTCAGAGTCAGAGAGTACTAAGAAATAATGACCTGATTTCTGCATTGAATAAGTAGGAGAATAAGGGCACAAGAAAGATATGAAGAAAAAATAAGATGTTATATTCTGGACATCTGATAATTTTATAATAATGTAATTGGCCTGTGAACAATTGGGAGTTTCAAAGAAATGTCTAGTCAAAAACTCGACACCCAAGATAAAATATGGGAAAAATTTTTAAGTAAATGTGCTGG
>PVIU01022477.1:0-29278 GCA_004026605.1 Ondatra zibethicus
GAGGATGTATATATGTTTTTCTTTGGGTTCACCTTATTATTTAGCTTCTCTAGGATCACAAAGTATAGGCAAAATGTCCCTTGTTTATGGCTAGAATCCACTAATGAGTGAGTATATGCCATATTTATCTCTTTGGGTCTGGGTTATCTCACTCAGGATACTGTTTTCTATTTCCATCCATTTGCATGCAAAATTCAAGATGCCATTGTTTTTTACCGCTGAGTAGTACTCTAACATGTATATATTCCACACTTTCTTTATCCATTCTTCCATTGAGGGGCACCTAGGTTGTTTCCAGGTTCTGGCTATTACAAATAATGCTGCTATGAACATAGCTGAACAAATGCTTTTGTAGTGTGATTGGACTTCTCTTGGGTATATTCCCAAGAGTGGTATTGCTGGATCCTGAGGTAGGTTGATTCCCAATTTCCTGAAAAACCACCACACTGATTTCCAAAGTGGTTGCACAAGTTTGCATTCCCACCAGCAATGGATGAGTGTTCCCGTTACACCACATCCTCTCCAGCATAGGCTATCATTGGTGTTTTTGATTTTAGCCATTCTGACAGGTGTAAGATGGTATCTCAAAGTTGTTTTGATTTGCATTTCCCTGATCACTAAGGAAGTTGAACATGACCTTAAGTATCTTTTGGCCATTTGAACTTCTTCTGTTGAGAATTCTCTGTTCAGATCATTACTCCATTTTTTAATTGAGTTATACAGAATTTTAATGTCTAGTTTCTTGAGTTCTTTATATATTTTGGAGATCAGACCTTTGTCTGATGTGGGGTTAGTGAAGATCTTCTCCCATTCAGTAGGATGCCTTTTTGTCTTAATAACTGTGTCCTTTGCTTTCCAGAAGCTTCTCAGTTTCAGGAGGTCCCATTTATTCATTCTTGCTCTTATTGTCTGTGCCACTGGGATTTTACATAGGAAGTGGTCTCCTGTGCCCATGTATTGCAGGCTACTTCCCACTTTCTCTTCTATCAGGTTCAGTGTAGCCAAATTTATATTGAGGTCTTTAATCCATTTGGACTTGAGTTTTGTGCATGGTGATAGATAAGGATCTATTTTCATTCTCTCTACATATTGCCATCCAGTTATGCCAGCACCATTTGTTAAAGATGCTTTCTTTCTTCCATTGTATACTTTTAGCTTTCTTGTCAAATATGAGGTGTTGATAGGTTTGGGGGTTAATATCCGGGTCTTCGATTTGATTCCATTGATCAGCGTCTCTGCTTTTATACCAATACCAAGCTGTTTTCATTACTGTAGCTCTGTAATAGAGTTCGAAGTCAGGGATGGTAATACCTCCTGAAGTTCCTTTATTGTATAGAATTGTTTTGGCTATCCTGGGATTTTTGTTTTTCCATATAAAGTTAGTTATTGTTCTCTCAAGGTCTATGAAGAATTTTGTTGGGAATTTGATGGGGAATGCATTGAGTCTATAGATTGCCTTTGGTAGAATTGCTATTTTTAGTATATTGATCCTACTGATCTAGGAGCATGGGAGTTCCTTCCGTTTTCTGGTATCCCCTTCAATTTCTTTCTTCAAGGCCTTAAAGTTGTTGTCAAATAGATCTTTCACTTCCTTGGTTAGTGTTACCCCAAGATACTTTATGCTATTTGTGGCTATCATGAAAGGAGATGTTTCTCTGATTTCCCTCTCTGCTTCTTTATCCTTTGAGTATAGGAGGGCTACTGATTTTTTTGAGTTGAATTTGTATCCTGCTACATCACTGAAGGTATTTATCAGCTGTAGGAGTTCTTTGGTAGAGTTTTTTGGGTCACTTATGTACACTATCATAGCATCTGCAAATAACGAAAGTTTAACTTCTTCCTTTCCAATTTGAATCCCCTTGATCTCCTTATGTTGTCTTATAGCTATTGCTAGGACTTCAAGCACTATATTGAAGCGATATGGAGAGAGTGGACAGCCTTGTCTTGTTCCTGATTTTAGTGGAATTGCTTTGAGTTTCTCTCCATTTAATTTGATGGTAGCTGTAGGCTTGCTGTTTATTGCTTTTATTATATTTAGATATGATCCTTGTATCCCTAATCTCTCCAAGACCTTTATCATAAAGGGGTTTTGAATTTTGTCAAATGCTTTTTCAGCATCTAATGAAATGATCATATGGGTTTTTTTCTTTCAGTTTATTTTTATGATGGATTATATTGATAGATTTTCATATGTTGAACGAGCCCTGCATCTCTAGGATGAAGCCTACTTGATCATAATGGATGATTTTTTTGATGTATTCTTGGATTCAGTTTGCCAGTATTTTATTGAGAATTTTTGCATCGATGTTTATGAGTGAGATTGGTCTGTAATTCTCTTTCTTGGTTGTGTCTTTGTGTGGTTTTGGTATCAGGGTAACTGTAGCTTCATAAAAAGAGTTTGGCAATGACTCTTCTGTTTCTATTATGTGAAACACATTAAGGAGTATATTTTTTAGCTCTCTTGGAAGTTCTGGTAGAATTCTGCATTAAAACCATCTAGTCCTGGGCTTTTTTTGGTTGGGAGGTTTTTGATGACAACTTCTATTTCCTCACAATTTATAGGTCTATTTAAATTGTTCACCTGGTCTTGATTTAATTTCGGTATATGGTATTTATCTAAAAACTGTCCATTTCTTTTACATTTTCCAATTTTGTGGCATACAGGCTTTTGTAGTAAGACCTAATGATTCTCTGAATTTCCTCAGTGTCTGTTCTTATGTCCCCCTTTTCATTTCTGATCTTGTTAATTTGCGTGTTCTTTCTCCGCCTTTCGATTAGTTTGGATAGGGGTTTGTTGATCTTGTTGATTTTCTCAAGGAACCAGCTCTTTGTTTCATTGACTCTTTGGATTGTTTTCTGTGTCTCTATTTTGTTGATTTCAGACCTCAGTTTGCTTATTTCCAGTCTTCTACTCCTCCTGGGTGAGTCTGCTTCTTTTTTTTTCTAGAGCTTTCAGGTGTGCTGTTAAGTCACTAATGTGTGCTTTCTCCGTTTTCCTTATGTGGGCACTAAGTGCTATGAGCTTTCTTCTTAGCACTGCTTTCATAGTGTCCCATAGGTTGGGGTATGTTGTGTCTTTATTTTCGTTGAATTCAAGGAAGACTTTAATTTCTTTCTTTATTTCTTCCTTGACTCAGGAGTGGTTCAGTAGTTGACTATTCAGTTTCCATGAGTTTGTAGGCTTTTTGGGGGTGGAATTGTTATTAAATTCTAACTTTACTCCATGGTGATCCGATAAGACACAGGTGGTTACTCCAATTTTTATTTTATCTGTGGATGTTTGCTTTGTTACCGAGTATGTGATCAATTTCGAGAAGGTTCCATGAGATGCTGAGAAGAAGGTATATTCTTTCCTGTTTGGGTGGAATGTTGTATAGCTGTCTATTAAGTCCATTTGATTCATTACATCTGTTAGTTCTTGTATTTCTCTGTCAAGTTTCTGTCTGGTTGACCTGTCCATTGGTGAGAGAGGAATGTTGAAATCTCCTACTATTAGTGTGTGGGGTTTGATGTGTGCTTTGAGTTCTAGTAATGTTTCTTTTACAAATGTGGGTGCTTTTATATTAGGGCCATATATATTCAGGATTGAGACTTCATCCTGATGAATCTTTCCTGTTATGAGTATGAAGTGTCCATCTCCATCTCTTCTGATTGATTTCAGCTTGAAGTCGATTTTGTTAGTTATTAGTATAGCCACACCCGCTTGTTTCTTAGGGCCGTTTGATTGAAAAACCTTTTCCCAACCCTTTACTCTGAGATAATGTCTGTCTTTGTGGTTGAGGTGTTTCTTGTAAACAGCACAATGTTGGATCCTGTTTTCGTATCCATTCTCTTAACCTGTGCCTTTTTATAGGTGAATTGAGTCCATTGATATTAAGTGATATTAATGACCAGTGATTGTTAACTCCAGTTATTTTTTTTTTTGGTAGTAGAGTTTGTGTGTTTCCCTTCTTTGAGTTGTGCTGGTGGAGGGTTGTTAGATGTCTGTGTTATTATGGGTATTGTTTGCTTCCTTTAGTTGTGGTCTTCCTTCTAGTACTTTCTGTAAGGCTGGGTTTGTGGCTATGTATTGCTTAAATTTGTTTTTATCCTGGAATATCTTTTTTCTCCATCGATGGTGAAAGATAGCTTTGCTGAGTATAATGGTCTGGGCTTGCATTCATGGTCACTTAGTGTCTGCAGCACATCTATCCAAGACCCTCTGACTTTCATGGTTTCCGTAGAGAAGTCAGGTGTAATTCTGATAGGTTTACCTTTATATGTTAGTTGACCTTTATCCTTTGCAGCTCTTAATATTCTTTCTTTATTCTGTATGTTTTGTGTTTTGATTATTATATGGCGAGGGGATTTTTTTTTATCCAGTCTATTTGGTGTTCTGTATGCTTCTTGTACCTTCATAGGAATATCCTTCTTTAGGTTGGGAAAGTTTTCTTCTATAATTTTGTTGAATATATTTCCTGGGCCTTTGAGCTTTAATTCTTCTCTCTCTTCTACCCCATCATTCTTAGGCTTGGCTTTTTCATGGTGTCCCAGATTTTCTGGATTCTTTGTGTTAAGAATTTGTTGGATTCGTTGTTTTCTTTGATCAATGAGTTTATTTTCTCTATCGTATCTTCAGCGTCTGAGATTCTTTCTTCTATCTCTTGTATTCTGTTGGTTATATCTGTCTCTGTAGTTCCTGTTTGTTTACCCAAATTTTCCATATCCAGCCATCCCTCGGTTTGAGTTTTCTTCATTGTCTCCATTTCAGTTTTCACGTCTTGAACTGTTTCCATTACCTGTTTGATTGCTTTTTCTTGGTTTTCTAGGGTATCTTTGAGGGATTTATTCATTTCTTCTAACTTTTTGTTAGTCTTCTCATCCATTTCTTTAAAGGAGTTTTTCACATCCTCTTTAATGATCTCTATTACTTTCATAATGTTACGTTTAAAGTCGATTTCTTCTACTTCTTCTGGATTAGGTTGATTAAGTCTTCCTGTTGCATATTCGCTGGATTCTGGTGTTATCATTTTGCCTTTCAGGTTGTTGGAGTAATTCTTGCATTGGCGCCTGCCCATCGCTTCCTTGGAATGCAGGCAGGAGAGTCTCGGTGGCTTGGTCCAATTTTTGCTGTGGCTATCTGTGTACTTAGGGATTTTTCTTGTTCTGCCCTCTCTTAGGTCCCCTCAGCACTGGAGTTGGCTCTCAGATCCTCTCCTCCCTGAAGTAGGCTGTGGTGGTGGATCTAAGGACCCCTCCAGATGGATCTACTGGTACTGGATCAGGGCTACTTGCTGGCCAAGGACCTCGCAGACAAATGGGTGGGCTTGGTGGGATGGGATAAGTAGAGGAAGCCAGTAGGTGGGGAGAAGCCCCGCTGAACTGCCAGAAAGTTTGAGGGGATGAGGGTGCCTGTATTCTGTTTCCGGGCCTCCTGCTGGCCAGGCCGGTACACACTTACCCATCTGGATGGATCTCCTGGTCCAGGAGCAGGGCCCCTTGCTGGCCGGGTACCTTGCAGACAAAGGGGCGGGCTTGCTAAGTGTGGCTCGTGGAACAAAGAAACCCCTGAAGCCATTGCCCTCACCACTTTGTTCCCAGACCCTCAGCCCTGAAGCAGGCTGAGTTGGGGGATCCTATGACCCCGCAGATGGAAAGGGGTGCTTGGGGGTAAGCTGGGAAGGGATAAGTAGAGGAAGCCAGTAGCCGGGGAGAAGCCCCACTGAATGTCCAGAAAGTTTAGGGGGTTGAGGGTGCTTGTACTCTGTTCCCGGGGCGTCTGGCCGGCCAGTCAGGTACACACTTACCTGTCTGGATGGATCTCCTGGTCCAGGAGCCTTTAGTGTTTTTTTTTTTGTTGTTGTTGTTGTTGTTTGTTTTTTTAAGTAAGTAAGTAACTACAGCTGTCCAGTTGAAGTTGAAGAGAGGGAGGGAGAAGGGATAGTCAAGATTATGAAGAAAAACCCCACAGAGGTTTGTAAATTCCTCTCTATATACTGACAGGTTTTAGCCTCACGAACTTGAGGGAGTTCATGGACTAAACCAACAGCTGGGAAGACAGCATGGGACTGAACCAGGCTCTCTATATGTGGAAGACAGTTTTGTAGCCTGGTCTGTTTGTGGAACCCCTGGCAGTGGGGCCAGGATCTATCCCGAGTGCATGAGCTGGCTTTTTGAAGCCCATTCCCTATGGTGGGATGCCTTGCTTGACCTTCATATGGGCATGGGAGGGTAGAGAGGAGAGACTGGATCTTGCCTCAACTGAATGTGCCAGGCTTTGTTGACTCCCCATGGGAGGCCTTACCTTTTCTGGTGAGTAGATGGGGGTGGGTTGGGGGTAGATGGGCAGGAGTGGGAGAAGGGGAAGGAGGAGGAATTGTGGTTGGCATGTAAAATGAATAAATAAATATAAAAAAATAAAGTAAGCGACTGCATATTGGAAATTTTATTTTTATTTTTTTTAAAAAGAATAAAATCTTTTTTATTTTACATACCAATCCCAGTTCCCACTCCCTACCCCTCCTTCCATACCCTTCACCTCTCCCCTTATTTTCCCCCATCCCCGCCTCAGAGAAGGTAAGGTACATTGCTTTGGGGAACATCCAAGGCCCTCCTTACTATATCTAGGCTGAGCAAGGTATCCATCCAAAGAGAATGAGTTCCAAAAAGCCAGTACAAGCAGTAGGGATAAATCCTGGTGCCACTGCCAGTGGCCCTACAGTCTGCCCCAGCCATAAAACTGTCACCCACATTCAGAGGGACTAGTTTGGTCCTATGTTAGTTCCTTCCCTGTTCAGCCAGAGTGGGTGAGCTCAGTCCAGTGCTCCACTGAGGGTCTCTGCCTCTGTTTCCATCAGTTGCTGGGTGAAGGTTCTATGGTGACATTTAAGATAGTCATCAGTCTGACTACAGGGCAAGGCCAGTTCAGGCCCCCTCTCCTCTATTGCTTAGGGTCTTAACTGGGGTCATCCTTGTGGATTCCTGGGAATTTCTCTAGTGCCAGGTTTCTTGCTAGCCCCATAATGGCTTCCTCAATCAAATATCTTTTTCCTTGCTCTCATCTCTGTCCTTCCTCCATTTTGACTCTCCCATTCCCTCAAGCTCTCTTCACCCCTCCCCATATCCCCTCCTCCTCTTTCCCTTCTACCCTCCCTTCTCCCCCCCCTTCATGCTCCCAATTTTGTCAGGCAATCTTGTCTATTTCCCCTTTCCAGGTGGATCTATGTATGTTTTTCTTAGGGTTCACCTTGTTACTTAGCTTTTCCAGGGTCATGGACTTTAGGTTCATTATCCTTTGCCTTACAGCTAGTATCCACTTATGAGTGAGTACATACCATATTCATCTTTTTGGGTCTGGGTTACATCACTCAGTATGTTTTTTTTTTTAGTTCCATCCATTTGCATGCAAATTTCAAGATGTTATTGTTTTTTTACTGCTGGGCAGTACTCCATTGTGCAAATGCACCACATTTTCTTTATCCACTCTTCTGCTGAAGGGCATCTAGGTTGTTTTCAGTTTCTGGCTATTACAAGTAATGCTGCTATGAACATAGTTGAACAAATGTCCTTGTAGTATGATTGAGCATCCTTTGGGTATATGCCCAAGAGTGGTGGTATTGCTGGGTCCTGACGTAGGTTGATTCCCAATTTTCTGAGAAACTGCCATACCGATTTCCAGAGTGGTTATACAAGTTTGCATTCCCACCAGCAATGGAGGAGTGTTCCTCTTATGTACTGGAACAATCTTAAGGGGCTTCTTTAAAACATTTATCAGAAAATTTTGCTATCACTGTCATCTTGGAGCCATGTATTGATTTTCTTTTTACTGAATTTGAGATCTTCTCAGTTGTAGGTACAATAATAATATTTACTAAACCGTGAACAAGTGATGTGTGCCATATTAGACTCTGCGATCTATCTTGGTTGCTTCTCACACTGCATTGGGAAAGACGGGAACTTCCCTTATTGCTGCCAAGTGAGAGTGGAAGTCCAAATCTATCATTCACCTTCCCTTGACATTGACGCTGCATACATTCCTTATTGTTCTTGCAGATGGTGGGAATTCTAGTGCCTTTACTAGTTTACACAGATACTTCCCAGGTGAGAAGGGTAAGGAAGATTTGCTCCATCTTTCCACATGCCATTCTGTCTGCTGAGGGTAGTCCAGTGAAAGTGTGAACAGACTGTGCAGGTGTCTCTTTGGTATATGGACACAGTCAGCTTTGCTAAGGGTGGACTTAGTATTGCTGGTAGTGAGGAAAGTTCTCGCACTTTGCTATGTTTCCTGAGAAACCACTGCAGCATGGAGGAGGAAGGGTACCTCATTACTGCTGGGTTCCCCTGGCATGTGGAGATTCAAGAAGGTGTCTTTATTTCCTGCTTGCAGTGATAAAAATCCCAGCTCCCTACTTGGGCTTCTCTCACAAGAGCCTGTTGCTATTTAGCTGCCTGGTTATAACCCCTAGAGGGTTATAGGCAGTCTACATGTCCTTTACTGGCATGTGTGGGATGGGGTCACAGGTTTTTTAGTGGTGCTTGGCTAGAGTAGAATAGTTATTATCTAAAAGTTTTCTGGCTCACTAAGCTGTCCCTTTTTCTTGTCCTTTGGCTAAGGAGTATAGGCATTTATTGGGAACTTTTTGTTTCCACTCGTTGGTATTTCTCAGCTAAAGACTTCTTCAGTCTCATTTCTGGGATATATAAGGCAAACAGAAAATAAAGGGAACTCACCATTATGTTATTCCTTGGATTCCAAGGTCACTATTTGTCCTGATTTCTGTCTTCTCCTTGTTTTATATACAATGTTTAGTGTTTTACCTAAAATTGAGTTGAATTAGTAAGGGAAAGTGAGTCTATTCCATTTTTCCAGGATCAGAGTAATCAACTGTCTTTTAAAGTAGAATTGTGTGTGTGTGTTTACTCATGTACCTTTTCTTCCCTTGATCAATTTTCTTGCACCTGACTATTTCATGTTGTGCCTTATTTACTTATGCTAAGAAGGCTCATTGTATTGGTGTAACTGTACTCCAGAGTGTTTAGGAGCATAAACTCCAGAGAACCTTATCTTGGGATTGAGTCCCTGTTCTGTTGCTCTGAAATCTTTTGAAAAGTTTCTTAACTTTTCTTGCCTCCCTTAACTTTTGCTTCACTCCTAGAGTAGGTATAATGAATGCACTGATCTCAGAAGATAGGAATAAGAATTAAATGAGCTAATATGTATAAAATGCTCTCGTAGCTATATTCGAATTATTTTTAGCCAAATAAATTGAAGTAGTGTGCTCGAACTTTACACAACTAAGAAGAATATCTTGTTTATGTCTGCTAAGTCAAACTCTGAATCAGTCCCATCTCTCCAGCTGTAACACTACTCCTCTCCAGTTCCCTATAAACCAGTTACTCTCAATTTTACACACTTCCACAGGTTCATCATGGTGTCCTTCAGCTCTCAGCCTCCACACTTTATCTTCCTCATCCTTGACGTGCCATAGGTAGCTTTTAAAAAGCACATCAGTAGTTTGTTTTCCTGTAAAGCACTGTGGAGTCACAGTTCTTAGCTTCAGATCCAGCAGCGAGAGATCTCTGATCACTTTTGGTGGCGTCTTGGGTTTTTGTTGTTGTTGCTGTTGTTTTTGAGTGCAATAATCCAGTGAGACTAAGTTTGGGATACAGATACTTTGAGAAATGATTTTGGAGAGTGTTCAGAATGCAAATATGTATAGGGCTTGTGAGAGCATAATAGGTTAGCCTGAAAAAGTAAAAAAAGAAATCCTTATTAAATCTGCTCTATAATTTCACTAAAAAAATAAACAAAAGACCCCGGATAGCCAAAGGGATGCTGAACAAACTGAGGAATGCTTGAAGTATTACAACATCTAATTTCAAAATATACTATAGACCTGTAGTAACAAAAGCAGCATGACACCAAACAGACATGTAGATCAATGAATGGAATCGCATATAGGACACAGAAACAAATTTATTCAGTTACGGCCACCAGAGTCTTGACAAAGGTGCCAATGAAAATGCATTGGTGAAAAGACAACCTCTTTCATAAATGGTTCTGAGAAAACTGGACATCCAACATGATTCTGCAAAGAACTTGAAAGAACAATTTTCATCTTCATATGGAAATACAAAAACCTAGGATTGCTATAATGCTGCTGAATGATAAAAGTACTGTTGGAGATATCACCATACCCACTCTCAAATTAGAGTACACAACTATAGTACTAAAAACAACATGGTATTGGCACACCTGCCTCCCAAAATCAGACATGTTGATCAATAGGATCAAGATGAAGTCTCAGGCACAGGTCCACACACATAAAGACACCTGATTTTTGACAAAGTAGCCAAAAATATTTAATGGAAAGGAAACAGCATCTTCAACAAATGGTGCTGATCAAATTGGATGGCTACATGTAGAGGACTCTAAACAGATTCATACCTATCACCCTGTACAAAACTCAACTACAAATGGATCAAAGACCTCATCATAAAATGAGATACACTGAATCTGATAGAAGAAAAAGTGGGTAATAGTCTTGAACTCACTGGTACAGGAAAAGACTTTCTGAACAGATCACCAGCAGCACAGGCACTAAGATCAACAACTTATTGGGAACTCATGAAACTTAAAAGTTTCTGTATAGCAAAGGACACCATCATTCAGACACAGCAGCAGGCTAAAGAATAGGGGAATTTTACCAACTATACATCCAATAGAGGGCTAATATAAAAATATATAAAGCACTCAAAAAATTGGACATCAAGAAAACAAATAACATGATTAAAAATGGAGTCCATATCTAAACAGAGAATCCTCCAGAGAGAAAACTCAAATGGCTGAGAAACACTTAAAGAAAAGTTCAACACCTTTAGTCTTCAGGGAGATTTAAACCAAACCAAAACTACTTTGAGATTACATCTTCTACCAATGAGAATAGCCAAGATTAATAAAACAGATGATAGTTCATGCTGGCAAGGATATAGAGTAAGGGGGAACACTCATCCATTCCTAGTAGAAATGCAAACTTGTACAGCCACTATTGAAATCAGTGTGGCAGTTCCGCAGAAATATGGGAGTAGATTTACTTCAAGATCCAGTTATATTATTCTTGGGCATATAACCAAAGGTTACTTCATCCTACGACAGAAAACCTTGCTCAACCATGATCATTGCAGGTCTATTCATCATATTCAGAAATTGGAAACAACCTAGACGTCTGTCAATGGATGAATCAATAAAGAAAATGTGGTACATTTCCACAATGGAATATTACTCAGTCATTAAAAATGGAATTATGACATTTTCAGGTAAGTGTATAGAACTAGAAACAATCATCCTGAGTGAGGTTAACTCAGGCCCAGAAATACAAATGTGGTATGTATTTGCTTATATGTGGGTGTTATCTGCTAAGTTATTGACAAATAACCTACAATTGGTATAACCACAGAGGTTAGGTAGAGAGTAAGGGACCAGGGGGAGAGATAGATTACCCTAGGAAGGGTAAATAGAATAAATAGTTATGAATTGATGGGGGGTTCTGGAACGGGATGATCAAATGAGGGGGGAAGAAAGGGTGGAGGAAGGGAATACAGGAGGGACAGCTAAAACTGAGGGTCACTGGAAAAATAAAATGGAGACCTAATATAGTAGAAGCTTCCTATAATATATGCATAAATGAAGTGATCTAAAATTAAACCGCCAAATAACAGGGGAGACAGAGCCCCAATTGAACATCTCTTGTCACACCACATGAAGCTTCCAGTACCAGGGTTGGGTTATGTATAATTGACTTGGCCTAAGTGGTCCCATGGGAACTCCCAAACAACCCAGGCTGTTGCCAAAGCTTACTGGTGGCTATCCACAAACTGAAACAGAATCCCTTATTGCTAAAGATAATACCTATACAATTCATTGGACATGGAGAAGTTGAGATGGTGCCTACCTAGTGCATTCTCCCCTACATATCAGTATTCATGATACTGGAAGATACTGTGCATGCTACCAATGGAAAAAGGTAAATACTAACCCAGGTACAAAACTTTTTGATTCACAAAGAGTGGCCTGATTGTAAAATAAGCTGGTGTCATACTGGCAAAAATCTTGTGGGAGTAACCAACCAGTATCTGATTTGAGTTAAGTCCTATTCTATGGGATGGAACCCATGCCCAATACTGCCCAGTTGACCAAGAACATGAGAGTAGATAGGCCAGGGACCTAAGGGAAAGCAAACACTACTTCTCTGTTAAATGAATCTAGCAATAAAACTATTCCTAACAACATTCTGCTATACTCATAAATCTGTGCCTTGCTCAGCCATTATCAGAGAAGCTTCTTCCTACAGCAGATGGAAGCAAATACAGAGACCCACAGGCAGACATTACCCAGAGAGTGGGAGATCTTGGAACACTCAGCCCTACAAAGGGACGTCTCTATCAAGTCCCTCCTTCAGGGTTCAGAATTTTTTTAGAACAGGGGGCAGAAGGAGTGTATAGTCAGAGAGGATGGAGTACACCAAAGAAATAAGGCCTTCTAAACACCACAGGGCTGGCTCACACATGAACTCGCAGAGATTGAGACAGGATGCATAGGGCCTGCATGGGTCTTCACCAGATAGGGTCCTAGAGCTGACAGTGGAAATGAACACACGCCCCCGTCCCTAACCCAGAAGCTGTCTTGAGTTGGTAGCCAATTGCAAATGAAAAATTGATTTTCTTCAAGGGAGTCTTATTAGAGAAACAAACCACTCTGAAGGGTAGGCTCCAAGCCCAGCAGTAGATGGCTAACACAGAAAGAAAGCAGCAGCATCTTTGGAGGGTCTGTGTCTCATGTCAAGTCAAGACTTTTTTTAACCTTACAGTTTCTTTGCTTAGATATTATGGCTTCTTCTGGTTTGGGTTTTTTTATGGGATTTCTTTGTGTGAGAATATGTCTCTCTCTGTGTACATACATGTATTTCTCTTTGGATCTTTTTCTTGTTTGGTTGTTTGGTATTATTCTGATTGGCTTGTTTTTTTACTTATCTTATTATATGTATTTTACTAATTATTACTTCTAAGAATCCCATTTGTTTTCTAAAGAGAGACAGAAAGGGTGTAGGTCTGGACTGGAGAGAGAGCTGGGAGGAACTGGGAAGAGTTGGGGAGGGAGAAACCATAATCAGAATATATTGTATGAAAACAAACTATTTGCAATAAAAGAAAATGCTCTATATGGAGAAATACATTATTGGCACATACAACCTGCAATAAAGGTGAATAAATGCTAACTTGGCAAGGTAGTTCTTAGAGTTTTCCAGCTCCTAGGGGAGATGCCAGTAAAGTCCGTGTGTGGCCTTCAGCTGCAGTTAATCACTGTTGCCTTTTACCTCCCAACTTAGAGGTCATGTGTCCACTGGGCCCTTTCTGTAGGCTCTTTCCCCACTTTTTCCCTTCACCTTTAATCTTCCTGCCTATTAGTCTACCATTGTGAGCTGTTCTGTAAATATCTCATCTATCTTTCTCTTTTCTCCCATCCCTGTCCAAGGTCAGTCTGGTTCTTCCAAGGATTAATGCTGAAGGTAGATAAGCTACGCAGCAACTGTTTGTCATCAAAGTTTGCTGATTTTTTTCTTCCCTTAGTGTGCCCTGCATAGGGCATTGCATTCTCACTGAGACTACTCTTAGTCAGGACTCCGTTATCTCATACTTCCTACACATTTTTCTCGACTCTAATAACTACCATCCCTTCATTGCATTCTCAATGCCATTCCCAAAATGATGTTCCTATAGCACACTTTAAAAATATGGCTCTTTGCCAGGTGGTGGTGGTGCACACCTTTAATCCCAGCACTCAGGAGGCAGAAGCAGGTGGATCTCTGTGAGTTCAAGGCCAGTCTGGTCTACAAGAGCTAGTTCCAGGACAGGCTCCAAAGAGAAACCCTGTCAGGAAAAGCAAAACAAAACAGAATATGGCCCTTTATCAATTTGCCTTTAGGGTAAAGGCAACAACTTTAATCTAGTTTCCATTCATGCTATATTCTTATTCCAGTTCCTTCCCCAATTCCAAATCCTGCTGTTTGGCCTGAAGAGGATTTTAACACTTAACTAAACACCCCACAGGCTCCCTTATATCCTTGTAATCTTGTCATCCTTGTAACTAGAGTAGGGCCATTTGGACTGTAGTAACCAGTGTCAAGTTGGGAGCGTAGGTCCCAACCCCTCGATCTATTCCAGCCCCCCCAGGCCTGGTCTGGACTCCAAATCCCAGCAGGCCAGGTTCTGACCCCTCCCTGGGGGTGGGGTCAGGACCACTTTTTTCCCAGGGTATTTAAGTGATCTCCCAAAAGAGGAACACATGGTCCCTTTTCCTTCCTCCCAGTGGTCGCCTTTGTGCAGCTTCCCGGTTTCCCCCTGGGGCCACCCGAGAGCGCATAACTTCCATTAAACCTGGATATCTCTTAATTTGGCTTGTTTTGATTTGGCTTGATTGGGAATTTTGCGTCGGCTGGGAGCTCGCGTTAGGAAATATTCCTAACAACCAGTAAATAGTGAGCTATGATGTATGTTATTTCCAAGCTTCATCCAAGTTTAGAGTGAAAATACCCATATGACCTGCCTCTTCTACCCTGCTGCAGCAACCGTAGAAATATTGTTGAGTTGGCAGGGTTACAAAATGTAAGGGAAGCGGTTCCTGAAGAACTAGATGAATGACAACCCTTATCAATCTGCACCTTACTGCAAAGAAATTCAAAATCAGTTCTTTTTTTGTTCCAGACAGGGTTTCTTTGTGTAACAGTCTGAGCTGTCCTGGAACTCGCTTTGTAGGCCAGGATGGCCTTGAACTCACAGAGATTTGCCTGCCTCTGCCTCTCAAATGCTGGGATTAAAAGAGTGCGCCACCACCTTCCAGCCCAGTTCTTTGATCTCTTGATATGTCCAGGTTTGTTGTTTTGGTCAGCATCACTTATCTTGACAGCATAGCCGAACTATTTATTGAGCACACTCAATTCCAACCACCTCCACTCAGCTTCAGCAATGCAATAATCACATTCTAGACTGCTACCATACTGAATTATTTGACCTCCAGAAAACTTATCTCCAAACTTTCATGTTCTGATTAAAACATCTAATAATGTTCCATTCAAACTGCATAGATCCCATTGGAATTGTTCTTCATTATCCTTGAGACACTGGAACACTTGCCCTTTCTTAGACTCAGTCTTTCTAATTAGATCTTCATGCTCAGTGTGCAATTCAGGGACTATGATCACTTGTTTTGTTTCCTAACCCTCACCTTCCATTCCCAAGTCTCGTCATTTATCTACTATACCTGCTTTGCAAATTTTCTCCCACCACCACCAACTGAATATGAAGGTCTGTTTGATCTTAATTTTTAGACTAAAATATACAAAACCATTGCCCCAAACGGCATAAGTACACTGGTGGAAGTTAGTTTTCAAGTTAACTTTTCTAAATTCATATATACTCTCAAAATTGATAATCAAAATTTTTTTCTGATAGGTTACCACTCCTCAATTGTTTTTGATTTTTTTTAATTTGGTTTTTCGAGACAGGGTTTCTCTGTAGCTTTGGAGCCTATCCTGGAACTAGCTCTTGTAGACCAGGCTGGGCTTGAACGCATTGAGATCCGCCTGCCTCTGCCTCCCGAGTGCTGGGATTAAAGGTGTGTGCCACTACCACCCAGCTCCTCATTTGTCACCAACATCTGTAGCAAGAGGAAAATTCTGCCTGGTACTGGAAACCTAGATAACTGTCCAGGGCTAGTGAGATCACGAATCCTAGAAAAGAATCTACTGATGCCACGCTGCTAGACCCGCAGAATTCCTAACTGCATTCTAAATAGTTATCCTTATGCTTTCAGAGAGGCATAGCTCTCACTCCTCCTCAAAAGAGTTTTCCTTTACAGCATATGGAGATCATTACAGGAAACCACAACTGGTCCAGATGCAGACAACAGCTGATAATAGCGTACCCAGAGCCAGTGAATATATCTACAACACAACTTCTACATTTTAGGATCAGAGAAAAACCTCAGAAGTACTGCCAGAAACATGGTCCCAGCCAGAGGACCTGGAAGTCTGTGAAAGTTTCCTAGAAATGCCAGGGAAGATACACCCATGATACAATGCAGCTGCCTAAACAAGACCTGAACAGTGACAGTACTAATATAGATGCTGATGTGGAAGGGGGAAATCTCACAGTGCAACTAAGGCAACTAAGGAATGCTGAGAGCAGAATTAGGCTTCCCTGGGGATGTGCTCCTTAACTGGCTAGCCATTACCAAAAGGATCATGATCCCCCTTTTTAAACAAGAAATTTAAAGCAATCTTGAAGAACTCAAAACAATCTTATACTTGTTTCTCTTACTCTTTTCTTAGAAGAGGGTTCTTCTTTTTTTTTAGCTAATAATTAATTTATTAGCAGGTTTTATTCATCTTAAGATACTGACCTTTTTTTACAAAGATAACTGCCATTGCCCCCCAGCAATGAGAAACACTTGAGATGTCTTTTTTCTTTTTTCCTTAAACTATAGAAACAGGTTTAGAAACTCTATTGCTAAAATGAGGTGTCAACCAAGTCCTTAAATATTTACAAACTGACATTTTGTGTCTTTTAAATTCTTTTTCTAGGAAAAAAAAATCTTACTGGTGATTTGCATCCACAGTCATTTTCCATCAGCGACACTATATGCTTTAATTCTTCCTTTCCCAGTGCTGTACATCTACACCTAGAAGCATATACTAAAATCCCGTGTGTTAAATAAATCACCTACCTTAAAGACTTAATCTCCTATTGTCCCTTTAATGATCTTCACGGCTAAACTTGAAAGAGCAGTTGGCAGTCAGTGGCTCTTTTTTTTCCTCTGAGTTACTCTTCAGTCCTCTGCACTATGTCTGTTCTTATCTCTGCTGGAACCAGTCTTAGGAGATGTACTGATTAAACCAGATTCAAACAAACAAAAGAACGCTTCTTTTCTTACAGTAGAAAAGCATGCTTGGCCCCTCAGCAGTATGCAACTCTCCTCTGCACTGTATCTTTCATGGCTTCTGAAAGTCCACTCTCCTAGTTCTGTGACTGATTCTGTTTCTCTATTGATTGATACACGCTTCTGCTCTTGAAATTTCCTCCTGTGACTTCTTATATGAATCTAGAATTTTAAAATTCTTCCTATACTTGCCTGTATTCATCTGCTCTGTGGGAGCTTCTAACTACACTTACCTGATTTGCTATTTTTCATTCTGCTTAGATGTTTCATAGAATCTTAAAACTGAGGCTGCTTAGCCCTGTGTGCCCCAGGTGGTATTCGTTTTAGCATTCTCAGTCACAGGAGTCTCCTGTATGCTCACGGCAGAAATATATAGCTCACTCTCCTCCCCATCATCATGCCCTCTTCCTAGATTCTCTAAAATCCTAGTGCAAAATCATGACTTCTGTTAGAAATCTTTACAGATTCGGGCCTGGGGAGCTAGATCAATGACTAAAGAACATAGCACTCTAGTATGAGGACTGGAGTTACAATCCCCAGAATCCAAGGAAATTTCCAGCAGGTGTAGCGTGGTGGCTGGCCCTTTGTAGTAACAGCACTGGGAAGGGAGAGGCAAGGGATCCCTGGAGCAAGCTGACTAGTTAGACTAACTGAATTGCTGAGCTGAAGGTTCGAGGGAGAGACCCTGTTTGGATATACTTGCATGCACACACACACACACACACACACTCACACATGTGAAAAAACACACATGCAAATATGCACACACGCGCACATACGCATACACAGGCATGCACCAAAAAGATGAAGTTTTATAAATTTGCCTTTATTTTTGGTTTGTTTAGTTTTGAGATTGTAATTTAGTCACAGTTCTCTCTTTCCTTTCCTCCCTCCAAACCCTCCTATATACTGTTCCTCCCTCCAAACCCTCCTATATACTGTTCCTCCCTCCAAACCCTCCTATATACTGTTCCTCCCTCCAAACCCTCTCAGATATACCTCCTTGCTCTTTTTTCTGTTTTTGCATGTATATATGTACACATATGTATGTATATGTATGTATGTATGTATGTATGTATGTATGTATGTATGTATTGGGCTCAGTCTGTATAATATTACTTGCATGCATGCTTTCAGGGCTATTTGGCAAATGGCAACCTATTGGTGTCCTCTTTATTTTATTCACGACACAGGCTTTTCTGTTCCATCCATCCTTATTTCTGCAAAAGCCTTACAGAGTGTCTCTTTGATACTGCTATCTATTACCTACAATAATCCAAATTGACTTCTGAAAGCACCGCTGATCACATCAAGCGCTCACAATCTTACATGGCCATTCCTTGCTCACAGCATAGCTTTCAATTTCTTGACATAGCATGCAAGGTACACTTGGTACACTTTAATCCTACTTTTTAATTTCATCATCCTACACTCCCACACACTCGATGGTCTAGTCACATTGAGTTATTGCCATTTTCAAAACATCTTGCACTTATAACAACTATGCCATTTGCCTACACGTTCCCTCTGAAGTGATTAGCTTTGAATTCCTCTCTGTTTATTCTGCTTCCATCTTCAAAGGTCATGTTTGCTGTATCTTCAGGTGTCTTGGATTGCTTCTGAAGTACTTAATTTAGTGTTAGCCTTGGCCAATGAATTTATGAAATAGTGCCCTTTTCTTTTTGTTACATAATTTCACTTTCCTCTTAAATTATTTCATTTACTTTCTTCAAAGGTTCATGCATTACTTTTAATCTTTGAGCATATATATATACCTGTTTTGCCTTTCTTTATTAATCCCACCTCTTCCGGCATTTCTGGGTCTGTTCCTATGGAATGATTGTTTCTTGTAGTTATGTAGTTATGCAGGTTCTTATAGTTTCCTGCTAGTGTTGGGATCATTTGGAGTCCTGGCCTTCAGTTGCTCTTCCCTGCTAGAGATCTTTACTTTCCTTCTGATTTGAATTACTGAAAGCTGTGTCAAAATTGTTTACCAGCTCTGCTTCACAAACACGTGTTGCCTTGCCTTGAGGATCAGAGGATAAGGTTTTCACCTGTTGGCCCACCAGACTGTTGGGTATATAAACCTCCATGATGCTATTGAATAAAGGGCTTCTTACCAGTGACTAGAGGTCCGTGTCTCTGTCTCTCTGTCTGTGCTGTCTCTGTGTGTCTTTGTGTGTTTCAACCTCCAGCCCCTTGCCCGAAGCTCGCAAACTGTATGGAGCGCATAGAGCGCAGACAAGCGTTGTGCGCTGCATGCTAGTATGAATTTTCCTATTACTTAAGATTGCGATTGTGAATATCATGCAGTTGATGTGTGATCTTTGTATCTTCCTGCAAATCTACTGGATACTTTTTTGGAAGACTGTTGACTTACTTGTATATCATCTTAAACCTCCTGGGTCTTTACATATATGAGATGGTCTTTTATTTTTCATTTCTGCTGAGGTGTGACTGACAAATAAAATTGTTTTGACATTATTAAACATTATATAGTTATTACCACAGTCAAACTAATCAATATACTCACCATCATTTTCTGATGAAAATTTTTAAGATGGGACTGATAGATTATATGTTAGTTTTATATTAATTTTTTGAGGAAACTCTGTATTCTCTGTAATTGCTATACAGTTTTTATGCCCATCAACAGTATACAGCAGCATACTCTACATCTTTGGTGAAACGTTATCTTTTGACATTCCAATAGCAATGATGGTGTGATTAAAATAAGGTTGAAGGTATTGGTTCTCTTTAGTTTTTGGAAGAGCATGGGAGGGATTGGGATTTATTCCTTTGTAAAGGTTTTGTAGGATCTACCAGTGAGGCAATCGAATCCTAGGCTTTCTTTTCAGGCAACAGTTATTTTTTATCATCAACTTAATATCTTTCCACTTTGTCAGTGTTGAGGTTTTCTCTTTTCATGAGCTGATTTCGATAGATGGTATGTTTCTTATGATCAACACATTTCTTCCAGGTTATCCAATTTGCATGTGAATTGACATAGTAGTTTCGGATGAACATTTTATTTCTGTGATATCTGTTACAATATCTCATTTTGCATTTCTTATGTCATCTATTTTGATGCAAAACACCACTTTTACTCCAGGGAAAGTTTGTTCAGAATCAGATAAATGAGCATGTAACAGAAGCATGGATTCAGTTTGCTACAAATAACATATTCCATCATGGAAGTAGTTAAATGAACTCTTATAGTCATAGAATAAAATCATAAATCAAAACATTTGCCAAATACAATGCTGGGGACATCATATTGGTGGGTTGTAACTAAGTGGGGAAAACTCTCTTACAGGGTTTAAATGTTATCTGATGACAGTCTCAGCTCTGGGGCTAACAAAACATTCCAAATGTTTTATCAGATTATCAGAAGGTGTTAGATCAATGTGTGTATATATCTTCTGTGTAAGTTTCCAATGCAACACAATGAATATTATACAGTTCAGTGAATATATACAGTGAAAGAAGTTTTAAATTTTTAAAAAGGATGTTAGCTCTGACACAGGTAAACAATAAATTTAAAGGGACTAAATATAGACCAATAGGATTCTGTTTCTGAATCTGCAACATTCTCATTCTTCAAGACCATGAAATTCCTATCAGTCTTTAAGTCTTATACAATCTTCAACATAAACATAGATTTTTTTTCTGGAAACTTTAATTTACATGTACATCAGCTCAACTAGCTAAAGATTTGACAATTTTGTTAGTCTTAAAACAAACACATTTTTTTCCTAAATTTTTTTGTTCTTTCTCTCACCTCTGTTTTGCTTATGTTCTGTCTTTTGTTATTTACTTCCTTGCATTAACATTGGGAATGTTTTGTCCTTTTGTTTCCAGGTCTCTGATGAGTAAACTTTATTTAAACTGTTTCTTTTTCCAGCATAGATGTTGATCAATGTAATCTTCATTCTCATCTGTCTTTACTGCATTTCTCAATTTTGGTATTTTTATCTCAATTTTAATTTTAATCATATTATTGCATTAATTTCCCTATTAATAATTATTTTGACACAATTGTTGCTCAGAAAATTACCATTTAGTTTTCACATATTGTAGATTTTACATTTTCCTTTTTTTCCCCTTCAAGAAAGAGTCTCACTATATACCCTTGACTGGCTTTAATTCACAAAGATCCTCCTGCCTCTGCTTCCTGAGTGCTGGGATTGAAGGTGTGTACCATTATTCCTGGTCTTCATTTTCCTTTCATTATCATCTTTTAGTTTCATATTGTGGTTGAAAAAATATTTAATATGACACAAAAAATTTCAGTCTTAAATTTATTAGCACCAGTTTTGAGGTCTAATATATCATCTATTCTTGAGAATGTTTTTTATGTTTTAGATAAAAAAAAATATGTTTTGCTGCTTTGTGATGTGGGATTCCCCTTTGTATGCTGTGAATACCATTGGTTAATAGAGAAACTGTCTTGGGCCTGTGCAGAGCAGAATGGAGGTAGGTGGGGAAAACTAAACTGAATGCTGGGAGAAAGAAGGCAGAGCAAGGAGAAACCATGTAGCCCCACCACAGAAAGACGCCAGGGATGGAACTTTACCCAGTAAGCCACAGCCACGTGGAAATACACAGATCAATGGAGATGAGTTAGTTTAGGATATAAAAGTTAGCCAGAAACACGCTTAAGCTATTGGCCAAACAGTATTGCAGAGAATATAGTTTCTGTGTGATTATTTTGGGTCTAAGAGGCTGGGAACAAACAAGCGGCCTCCAACAACAACTTTGGGTTAAATGTTTTATTTATTATTGTCCGATTAGGTCAGTTTGATGAAGGGGTAATTCAAGTCTGCTGTTTCCTGCCTCACTTTGTGTCTACATGATCTGTTAATTATGAACAGTGAGGTATTGCTGTCCACTCATATTAGCATATTGCTGTCAGTTTGCTAATTTTTACTTTGTGTATGTATGCAATGTTTGTATTTATATCCACAACTGTGGCAGACAGGTACTCTATTGTTTTGATCTCTTGCTACACTTGCTTTTCTTTCTTTCTTTTTTTTCCTTCTTTCCTCCTCTTCCTCTTCCTCCTCCTCCTCCTTCTTCTTCTTCTTCATCTTATTTTTTTTACTATTTATTTATTTGTCTTTCCATTTGTAAGTATAACTGCTTTTGTCATCTTTTACTTTCCATTTTCAGGAATACTTTTGCCGAATCTTCACTTTTAGCCCATGATATAAAGATTTAAAACTAAATTAAAGTTTGTTTAAATCCAACTTGACACTTTGTGTCCTTTGTTGGATAATTTGTTCTGTTTACACTTAAACCATCTATTGATGATTATGCTACTATTAATATTTCAGTTTTGTTTTTCTGACTGTTTTGAAGTTTCTTTTTCTTTCTCTTTTTCTTTGATTTGGTGATCTTATTTAATGCATTAATTTGATTAATTTCCATTTCTTTTATTTTTCTACTAGATTCTTGTTCTTTAGCTATTAGAAGTTTGCATAAAGAAATTGATATATTCAATTCTCTGTTTTATGGTGAAGACAAGTTAATTTCAATTACACAAGACAATATTTTCTGACATCTCAATTTGTGTTTCTTTATAGTTCTTAGAACTGTTTTAAACAATGATTTTTAATTCTTTGTTACATAATCTGTAGGTCTCATTGGGGAGGGGGATAAGCTGATGGAAAATTCACTGTATTGCTTTTGTCAGGTTATAAGCCTTTAATATTATTATAATACTTAAAAGTCAGAAATTAGTTGGCATGTAAAATAAATGAAAAAATTTAAATAAAAAATACTTGAAGTCCACCTTGCTTATTTTGCATTTATAAAAGTAGTCCGTGTCTGTACCCTGACTCTGAGAAGCACTCTCACCAATGTGACCAGGAAAGGATTTTGAAGATTTGCATGTTCTCTATAGATGTTCCAACTCTACAACCTTTCTTCCATTTGGGGGTATAGTAATTAAGATTGTATGCCTTCTTTTGGTCACACAAAATATGACAGGATTTTAGAGTCTCCTCTTTGATTTTCTAGGACAGTACCCTGAAATCCTTCTTTCAGCCACACAGAGTCAAGTTAGCTATCTGCATGAGACATTCGTCTCTAGAAGTACATTCAGGGACAGGTCCAGTGGGCAATAATGGGTGAGTTACATGGAATGTTCCAAATGCCTGCTAATGATAAACATCTCAATTAGCTCACAAGAAGGCTTACTGAGTACAGAACAGAAAAAAAAATCTTTTCCTATGTTTTCTTGTCTTAATCTCACCCCAAACACCTAACCAGGCCAATCACCTTAATATTCTAGGTAAAATGAGAAAAAAAAATGATTCTCTTT
Source organism: Ondatra zibethicus (assembly GCA_004026605.1). Classification (NCBI taxonomy): domain Eukaryota; kingdom Metazoa; phylum Chordata; class Mammalia; order Rodentia; family Cricetidae; genus Ondatra; species Ondatra zibethicus. The sequence goes on from PVIU01022477.1 coordinate 23,298, forward strand.
GGCAGCATCCTGAATCAATTCTGAGCTGTGCTGCCATGGGGATAGATGGCATAGGCAATCAAAAAAAAAAGGGTGGGGGAAGGAAAAAGAAAGAAAAAACTTTTCTCTTGCTTTTGCATGTATTGCTTTTCAGAATTATTTGTTCCAAAGGTGTTGGAGTTTCTCTGTAAAACTCCTGATATTGCATCAAAATACTCTCATCTGGTGGCAGTTGTTAAAATCGATGTTGCTATGGTAAACATTGTTAGACAATTCCATCATCTTGCTGATGTCACTCCTAAAACACTCTGTATTCTTGGCTCATTTAGAGATATTGTTAAGCTCCTGTGTGCAATTGATTGATTGCTCTAGGTGCTAAGGCCACTTTGTTTGGCTGGTCGAAAACTTAATGCCTTCCAGTCTTCAGTGCATTCTGGGAATTATTTAACTTATATCTTTCTGATCCAGCACCTGTCTCAGAGTGTCACAAAATGCATGCACCACTGTTCTATAGGCAGAGACTACAGGGCCCCAAGTACTCTTTCTCTGTGTCCCTTTCTCCTCACACAGTCTACCTCAGCAAAATGACTAGTTTTCTGTGTTTTCAACTTGGTTTAATCGCTGCAGCTCTGTTGGTATTTCACTGTCCCTGCGCTATGGTACATAAAATGGCTCTGAAAATATTTTCTCACTTTTATTTTTGGGAAAATAGACATTAACAGTTCAATTACCTGATGTACATTTCAATAAGTTCAGGAGATCACATCACCCAATTCCCATCTCTGAATAAGAAAAGAAAGAATGAATGAAAGAAAGAAAAGAAGAAGAAAGGAAGGAAGGAAGGAATCAATGTTGAAATGCTAATTCCTTAGCATTTCAAAATCTTTATCCTGATACGAAAAGTCTCAAAATTCAGGAATTTGGCTCTGATATATCTGTACTATTGTTTCCTGCTATATGTTTGCAATACAGTATTTTTAGTATATTCATTCAGAAAAGATAAAGGAAAGGACAGAGACAGAAGGAAAGGACCAGGGCATGGGAGACATAGAGAATGAAGAAGAGAGAGAAGGAACTTTTCCCCTTTTAATAACTCTAGCAAATGACCAGGATTTAATTTCTACTTTCTTTCCCAGAGCCATCTAATGTGGCAACTGTAATCCACATTGGGATGTGCTTTTCCCTCCTGCTATTGCTTGAGAAAGCAAAGAACACCCAAGTAACAGTTTTGCCATGGATGGGCCTGACTTGACTTATGTTGGTCTACTATTTCATATTATTCAATGATCAGGGCACACACCTAAGTAAACAGGATTTGAGGGATGTGCCGTTGTGGATTATCTAAGCAATAACATGTCATATGGGCTGCAAGAAGGCTCACAGAGAAAACATGTGCTGGCTTGTGTTTGATATCGCTAATCAACAATGGAACCTGCCTCTTGCCAGTCTGACATTGTGCTTCAGTTGATAATGAGACTGCTCAAGAGAAAATTTTACAAGTGGCACTTGGCATGTTGCCATTATATGGAGTGATCATATTCCCGTGGAATTTGAGAGAGTCTACAGACAAACCAAGTCATTTCCTTCTAGTAAGACATAACTGAAGAAACTGAAAATTCTACTCCTGACACTGGGTTCTGACTGAAAATTTGTATGTAAGATAGCTCCTCTGTTTATAATGCTGGTTTTTACCAAGACACAAAGATGAAAAATTACCCATCTTTTCCATTTCCACTCATTTCCACTTCCTTATTCTTTCAGGCCTGGACTTTACATTCAGGCCACTTAAAGGCAGTCAGAAAGAGTTGTGGTGTGGTTAGTCTTGAAATTAACTGAACTTTCATCAAGTTGATGGATGACAGAGCCAGAAACAGGATCATGAATGCCTTAGCTTGGAGGGGTAGAAAACATACTCATCATCTATCTTGACTTGGCAGGTGAAGTAAGGACCAAAAACAATGGAGATATTCTTGTCACCCACTTAATACCCATCTACTTCTTCTGGCTTCTTGGAAAGTTCCAGAACTTGTTCTTGATTAAAGGCCTATGCCTTTAATCAAATCAGAGAAAGAGAGAGAGAGAGAGAGAAAGAGAGAGAAAACAAACATACCAACAAGCAAGCAACCAGACAATGAAATATACAAACTCATCAAACAAAGTATAAATTCAAAGCAGAAAAACCTTAAAAACACCCTGTACATAATGGTGATAGTAAACATTTTTTAAAAAACACTTCAAAGTACTCCTTTTCATAAAGTACTTAGCTTTGCTTTAATGAATATGTCTTACTCTTTGTGAGTTCAGACATTACAGAATACAGAATCATATATTATACAGTTTGAGCTAACTAAGGGTTTTATTGAAGTAGCTGGCAGGTGGCTAGGTGCCACTGCTGTGATCCTTATTACACAAAAGTGGCCTTCTGCTTTCCACAATCTCACTTTTCTGGCTTGTGGCCTCCATGTCTACTCACAGCTTATATGACTGGCTCTGTGAGGACAATGGCTGCAAATGCTAATCTCCTGTTATAAAGTCTCCTCGACCTCAAACATTCACAATTTGTTTGTCACAATAAAATAATAACAGTACTTAATTTACTTAATAAATGTTTTTATACCAACTTTTTATTTGTTTATCTATTTATTTGTTTGTTTTACATCCCTACCACAACCTCCCTTCCCTCCTCTCCTTCCACTCCCTCCTTACTCATCTCCTCATCTTCCCCTCAATCCACCACTCCTCTATGTTCTCTCAGAAAGGTGCTGGTCTCCCTCCCCTGTGATTCAGCAAAACATGGCTTATCAATCTGCCGTAAGACCAAGCACTTCTCCCTGTATTCAGGCTCAGCAAGGCAATATAACTGGAGAAATAGGTTCCCAAGAGTCAGTCAAAGCATTAGGGACAGCCCCTGCTCCCATTGCCGGGAGTCCCACAAACAGATCTAGCTACACAATTATCTCATATATGCAGTGGTCCTAGATGCATCACATGTAGGCTCCCCGGTTGTGGTTTCAGATTCTGGAAGTTCTCCTGAGCCAGGGAAGCTGTTTATGTGGGCTTTCCTGAAATGTCCCTAACTCCCTTGGCTCCTACAATCCCTCCTCTCTCTCCTCAGCAGGACTACCCAAGCTGGTCCAATGTTTGGCCTTGGGTCTCTGAATCTGCCTCCAACAGTCACTGGATGAAGGCTCAAAGGAGAGCCTGGGTAGTCACCATCCAGATCACAGGGGATGGCCAGTCAGGCTATGCATCAACTGCTGCCAGGAGTCTTAGCTGGGACCATCCTTGTAGACTCCTGGAAGTTTCCCTTGTATCACGTTTCTGCCCGACCCCATAAAGCCCCCCTTTCCAATCATCTCTTTCAGCACTCTCACCCTCCACCCACCCCAACCCATTTGATAAAGTTTCCATGCCCGCCAGCCCCCAGTCCAACCAGTAGATCTCTACTTCCTCTTCCCATAGAGATTCATGCATTTCCCTCCTTGAGCCTTCTATGTCACCTAAAATCTTTGGGTTTGTGGATTGTAGCATGGTTATCCTTTACTTTACAGTTAATATCCACTTATGAGTGAATATGCACCATGTTTGTCTTTCTGGGTCTGGATTACCTCACTCAGGATAATTTTTTTCTGGTTCCATCCATTTGCCTGCAAATTCATGATGTCATTATTTTTTAACAGCTGAGTAATTGTCCATTGTGTAAATGTACCACATTTTTTTTATCCATTCTTCAGTTGAGGGGCATCTAGGTTGTTTCCAGGTTCTGGCTATGGCAAATGATGCTGCTATGAACATATTGAGCAAGTATCCTCATAGTATGAGTGTGCATCCTTTGGGCATATGCCCAAGAGTAGTATTGCTGGGTCTTGAGGTAGATTGATTCCCAATTTTCTGAGAACTACCATATTCCAATTTAAAAATGGGGTACAGACATAAACAGAGACTTCTCGACAGAAGTATCTCAAATGGTAGAGAAACAGTTAAGAAACTGTTCAACATCTGTAGCCATCAGGGAAATGCAAATAAAAGCAACTTTGAGATTCCATCTTACACCTGTCAGAATGGCTAAGATCAAAAGCACAAATGATAGCTTATGCTGGAGAGAATGTGGAGCAAGGGGAACACTCCTCCACTGCTGGTGGGAGTACAAACATACATAGCAACTTTTTAAAGTTTCTTCACTTAAACTAATATATAAACACTCTGATATATATATAGGTAAGTATACACACACATATATTTAAAAAATCAGCAATTTCATTTTCCAGGTTTCAGTCCATTTTCATTTAATTTCACTTAAAACTATTTCTCTTAATATGAATTACATTTTGGGAAACGTTGCTTTGAAGACTAATTGACAGAATAAAAGAAAATATCATAATGCTTTCCCTCAGTCATCCTGAGACTTAGGAGACCTGTTTCAAAAGCAGTCAATGTCTCACTAAATTCATTCTTTATTGCTGTAATGTGAGACGTGTGCCCTGAAAATGGCTTCCTGGTAAGGATTTCTTACATCTAAGCATGTATAGCTTTGTAAGTAGCTTTGACCAAATAACAGATATGGATGCGATGACTTCATTTCCAAACCACTTCATTTCCTTTTCTTTTCACATCAGTAGGCATGGGAGGGGCACACATTTTCTTTATACTGGGTATATATCCAAATATATACGTACATAATAAATATACTTACCTCTCAGTGCCAACACTTTCTCAATAGACAATGTATATTTTTTAAAGATAGGCTTGAAATCATACCAATGTTAAGTAGTGTCCCAGAAAATTTCATCATGCTCTCTGGAGAAAGAGCATAGAAACTATCCCACACATTAGTAGGGAGTTTCAATGTTGTTAAGATACAATTTATTGACTCCATTGCAAATGACAATTTAGTTCCCTGCAAGGAAGTCTCACTGGGGATACAAACTACTCTTCAGGGCAGGATGAATGCCCAGCAGTAGATGATCAACACAAAATGAACTCAATGGGTCTCATAATGTCGTGTCAGAGCTTTCCCTGTTTAAAGAAGTTATTACTTTTTATTGTTATTTTATTTTATGCACACGCATGCACACTTCTATCTTTTTGCCCTGTCATTTGTGCACGTTTTGTCTTACAATTTAGTGTTTTTATGGGATTCTTGAGTTTGTAAATGAATGGGTCTCTGTTTTTTGTGACTTCTCCTGGGCTCTTTTCCTTTTGTTTTGTCCAATTCTGATGTGTTAGTTTTTATCTTATTATACTTTATCTAATTATATTATATTTTACTATTATCCATTAGAGACCTGTTTGTTTTCAAATGAGAGACAGAAAGGGGGTGGATTTTGATGGGAATGGGAGGTGGGGAAGAAGTAGGAGGAGTAGATGGGGGATAAACTGTTATCAGAATATATTTTTGAGAAACAATCTATTTCAAGCAGTAGGCCTGCCCTTGGGACCGGGAACCTCGCCCAACCAGCTTCCGCGGATTCAGCTGGACCCTGGTGAGTGGGCCCCAGCCCGTCCCCGGGACCTTCTGGCCACTTGGGGCTCCCCTCTGTTGGCTTTGCTGCTTATCCCAACCCTGCTCCCCCCGGGCATCCCTTCTCATCTGCGTGGTCCCGGCTGCACCCGAGCTCGGCCCACCCGGGCTGAGGCCTTGGGGGAAGGGGGAGTCCCCTGCAAGGGGGCCTCCTTTGTCCCACGAAGCTGAGCTGAGAGGAGCGGGCAACCCTCAGTAGGCCTGCCCTTGGGACCGGGAACCTCGCCCAACCAGCTTCCGCGGATTCAGCTGGACCCTGACCCCGGGAACCAAGCGGAGCCAAACGGAGCAGAGCGGGCAACTCTCAGAAGAGATGGGCAGGCGCCAATCAAAGAATTCGTCCAACAACCTGAAAAGCAACATGATAACACCAGAATCCAGCGATTATGGAACAGGAAAGCCCGAGCAACCTATCCCAGATGAAGTAGAAGAAATTGACTTTAAACGTAGCTTTATGAAAATTATAGAGTCCTTTAAAGAA
>PVIU01022478.1:0-29271 GCA_004026605.1 Ondatra zibethicus
GGGGGGGCAGGGCTACACCCTGGCCAACTCTTAATGTTCCTACATTTGGGGCAGTATCTTGGGTCTGATGATGAAGCTTTTCATCTTTCTGGGCTTTGGTAAGCAGTATGTAAAAGCTGTGATCACATTGTAACTTGATTTTCCTATGGTCAAGTGGTCTGTCTCCATCTGGTGTACTCTAGAGACAGTTCTGCCCCGACCTCCCTCAGTTGGGAACAGTGCCAATTATGGCCTCCCTTTCTGGTCTCCATTGTGATGCTGGCAAAGAAATGGACTAGGTATTCTCCATCATTCCCGGCAAGGGTTAAGCCTGAAGAAGGATGAATCGTGGCGAGAGGGCGTGTCTGCATTTCGGAAAAAGGCACTCTTGGTTGTGGAAAGAGAGTTTTGTACAACTCAGAGCCAGTCTTTAATTCTGATTCTGTTTCCTTGGGATGATCAGGAGAGATACCATTTGTCTTAGGTGACAGTTTCAACCTTTCTGGACTGAACGGATTCAAGTTTTGTGTACTTGCTACTGTGAAAAAGAATTGCTAGTGCCATTAACGGTGGCAATATCCGGGTGGAGTATTTTTAGAAGGCTCTCTGGAAAGTTTCGCCTTGTCTGCGCTATCACAAAGGACCCCTTCTGTTTACAGTTGCTGAAAACTAAGAAGACAGATATTTACCCAAGTTTTCTTGGCTTCCTCTGGCTCCCTTGATATTCTAGAGTTCCCTGTGGATAGGGCCAAGAACACACAGTCAAAGCAAAGCACCAAGTCGTTAATTTTTAATTCAAAGTGATTTTGTGTTGAATGCAAGCAGATGCTGATAATATCAGAAGTCACAGCATAATTTTTTTGATCAAAGGGCTCAAGTGAGCCTGATGAAGCATGCATCTTGCTCGTCTTTGATAAACCACATCAATTATTCACCGTGAAGGCAGACATCCTGACATGAAAGCAACAGATAAAGAGCCTAAGCACATGTTCACGAGGAGAGCAGAAGAGAGTGGGGGTGGGGCTGGAGGGGCTGGAACAGGTATTAATAACAGAATTATTAACTGGAAACAAAGCCCGTAAAACGGCTTTACGGCCACTTTGAACTCACATTTAACTGGTTATAGTACATGGTGTCCTCGGGGCTACTCAACATTTTGGGCTGCTGACACCGTCTGCGAGGTGCTCGCTGCTTCTGGGAGAGACCATCTTCTGAACCTGCAGACAAGGAAACTTCATTGCAAGCCTTGCTGGGTGTAAGGAGACCGAACTGGGGAACTGCTCTTCGTGTAAATGCACTTGGTAGAAGCCCTGTCCAATTTTAATGAAGCGTTGTTACTTCTAGGAGTTATGTCATCACACACACACACACACACACACACACACACACACACACACACACACAGAGAGAGAGAGAGAGAGAGAGAGAGAGAAAGAGAGAGAGAGAGAGTATCATTAATCATAAGCAGAGTGCTGGCATCTGTAACTTTGCTGCATATTTCCAACTTGAATCGTCAGGCCAGAGTGACAGAAAGCAAATTGGTTTGTCCGCACTGCTGCGGTACAAGCTGATTGGTGGTCAGCCTCTGCCTAGGACAGTACCTGGAGCAGGATAAGTCCATTAGAGACAACAAAGCAATCTGGCATCGCTTGCTTCATACCCTCTAGTGAGAGTTCAAAGACATCTGGAGCGCACATACTCCTGGGGAGAGCAAATCTTTCAGTGGGATGCGTTTTAGGGGAACACGGCTTGAGCTAGTGTTTAGTGAAGTGCTTTGAACCATGCCACTGATCCATGTGGCCTCTGGAGGTGACAGAAGGGAGGAGGAGAGGGACGACTTGATTTCATGGGCCAGCCTTTTCTGGTCTGCCTTAAGTTCAAACCCTAGACCTAGAGAGCACTGTGGATTAGGAAACCACGTGGCAGAAAAAGTCACGATTCATTTCCCTTCTAAGCAAATGAGTTTTTGTGGCCTCTGCTGTCCCTTTGGTTGGCTGTCTGAGTCAAGCTTCAGCAGTTCAGGATAGAGAGATGGCACAGTGATGAAGAACACTGACTGCTCTTCCAGAGGACCCAGATTTAATTCCCAGCACCCACATGGCAGCTCACGACTGTCTGTAACTCTAGCTCCAGGGAATCCGGCACCCTCCCACAGTCATACATGTGGGCAAAACACCAATGTACATAAAAAAATAAATAAATAAGAGTGTGTGCTACTCTTCAAGGGACTGAGTTCAGTTCCCACCATCTATGTCAAAGAGCCCACAACCACCTGTAATTCCAGTTCCAGGGCAATTGGATACTCTGACTTCAAGCTCTTGTACACACACACACACACACACACACACACACACACACACACACCTGCCAAAGAGTATTGTCCTTGAATATTATAGGATAGCAAAGAAGGCATTTCATGGGCAGCATGCTAATGATAAGCTAATTATTCACAGAAAAGAGTTGGGAGTGATGGAGAGAGGGCTCAGTGATTTAGAGCACTGGTTGCTCTTGCAAAAGACCTCTGCTCATTTCCCAGAACCCACATGGTGACATATATCTGTAACTCTAGTTCCAGAGGACCTGACACCTTCTTCCAGCCTCCAATGACAACATGTGCATAAGGCGCACAGACAGACACCTGTAGACACAACAACCATACACACAAAGTAAAATAAAAATAAACAAATCTCTAAAAAGGGATTGGAGGTTTGTGTTTAAAACCATATTTTAACCTCAATAGAGATTTCCTCTTTGGGTGGAAATTATAGAGAAGCATTTTCTTTTCCATTTTGTATGCTGTGTTCTAAAATCTAAGAGCTGACTGATATATAAATCATTAAAATATACACATTATTGGGTTGCCGTACAATGGTTCTCTGCATATGCCAGGTAATATTTAAGTCAGGCCAAGTATATCTACCTTCTCAAATATTTAACATTTCCTTCTGAGGGGAAATGCTTGAACCTCTTCCTTCTGACAATGAAGTGCGCAGCAGATTGCGGTGGCATGCAGCCGGCCTATTGCGCATCAGCACACTAGACTTTCATATATTCCTGTTTCAACTGGATCCACCGATCAACTCTCCTCCCTTCCTCCTTCTGTCTCCTGCTCTTTGGTGGTCAGCTTTCTCCTTCTGTGAGATAAATTCCTGCTTATCCCCCAGACAGATGGCAGGTGTGGCCCTTGTCTTATTTTCCTTCACACAATCATCCATGCACGTTGTCGTTATACACTGCAGGGCTTCACTCTTGCGAGAGCCGAGTAGTGTCCTGCTGTGTACGTGAACCACACCCTCTCTAGGCATCAGCTGGTGGACACGGCTTGTTTGCAGTTCTTGGTGGGTGCGAATAGTGTCTTCAGGAACGTGGGAACACAGGTTACCTCTTTGACACACTGACTTCATTTTCTTTGGGTATATACCCTGTAGAAGAATTGCTACATCATGCAGCATTTTTTTATTTTTAAAAAAAACATTGTAATTATTGACTGTAGCTGGTGGTGCACACCTTTAATCCCAGCACTCGGGAGGCAGAGACAGATGGATCTTTGTGAGTTTGATGCCAGCCTGGTCTACAAAGGGAGTTCTGGGACAGCCAGAGCTGTGACACTGAGAAGCCATGTCTTAAAACACCAAAAAAAAATTTTAATTGTTATTTTATCCATATGGGTGTTTTGTCTCATTTCTGTGCATCATATGTATGCCATGTGCCCACTGAGGCCAGAAGAGGGCATTAGATGTCTGCAACTGGAGTTACAGGTGGCTGTGAGCTGCCATGTGGGTGCTAGGAACTGAACCCAGGTCCTCTGGAAGAACAAGTGCTCTTAACCCCTGAGCTGTATCTCCAGTTCTTGCTTGTAGATTCTTTTGGTAAATACCCATTTAGGCTCACTATTTTTTTTTACATTTATTCATTTGTTTGTTTATATGCACGCATATGCTTGTGACTTGGCATGCATGTGGAGGTCAGAGAAGAACAGTTCTCCTTCCCACCATGTAGGTTCTGAGGACCAGTCTGGGGTTGTCAGACTTGGTGGTAGGTGCCTGTACTGGTCAGGTGTATGCCAACTTCACACAAGCTAGAGTCACTTGAGAAAATGATTTGCCTGTTAGCAAGCGTGGAGTGCATGTTCTTGATTAATGACTGATGTGGGAGGACACAGCCCACTGTGAGCAGTCACTCTTGGGCTGGTGGTCCTATGTGCTATAGGAAAGGCGGCCTGCTGGGTGTGGTGGCATACCCCTTTAGTCCCAGAACTTGGTGGGAGTGGGGAAGGAGGCAGAGGCAGGCAGAGTTGGAAGCCAGCATGGTCTACAAAGCAAGTTCCAGGTCATCCGGGACTACACAGAGAAACCCTGTCTCGAAAAACCAACACCAAAAATAAACAAATACCTACATAAATAAATAGATATTAAAAGGCAACAACAAAAACAAAAAAAAGAAAAACAGGCTGAGCAAGCCATAAGAAGCGAGGCAGTAAACGTGACTCCTTCAGGACTTCTGTATCAGCTCCCGGCTGCAAGTGCCTGTCCGCTTGAGTTCCTGTCTGCCCAGACTTCCTTTTATTGATGAAGCAAGGATGTGAGCTATAAGCTGAAATAAGGCCTTTCCTCCCCAGGTTGCTTTTGGTCCTGGTGTTTATCTCGACAACAGAAATTCTAACCAAATCTTTACCTGGTGAGACATATAACTTGTGTTAGTATTCAGGCACCTGTGCTGGCCTGCCCTTAGGGTCCTGACAGGATACGTCCTCAGCTGGAGCTACTAAGGGCACCTCCTGTGCGCATTCGCCCATTCTCTTTTAAAAGGTGGGCTTGCCCACCTCCGGTCTCTTTCTTCCCTCTCTCTTTCTCTTCTGCCACTCTTGTCCCCAGGGACCAGCTTCTGCCCCCTCCCCCGCTTCTGTCCCCTTCTCTGCCCCTCCTCTCTCCTAATAAATCTCCTATGTGTGACTTCTCTTTGCGCGATTTTTAAAATTACAACTGGCCCTGAAAGAAAAGGGAGCTGGAGAATGGCTCAGTGGTTAAGAGTACGTACTGATTTTTCTAGCGGGCCCACAACCACCTGTAACGCTGTCTCCATGGGATTTCATACTTCTGCCTCCATGGTCACCCGCGTTCTGTGCGCATAGCTATATACATACATAGACATAATTTTAAAAAATCTTTATATTTTAAACTTATTTCTTTATTTTGTGTGTGTGAGGTAATTTAAAAAAAATCTTTTTTTATTTTTGCTAGCCAGCTTTTGAGCTCCTTGTACTTTAGGTATTAACCCCTTGCTAAATATGCAGTTTGAAAATAGTTTCTTCCATTTTATAGGTTCTGTCTCTTTATTTTATTGATCATTTCCTTTGTTGAATAAAAGCTTTTTATCTTGGGGTACTCATTTGATTACTTTAACTTTTGTTTCCTGTGCTTTTGAGTGTCTTAGAAAACATTTTCCCTATATACAAGGTACTTTGTTAGATACAATGGACTGACTAGGGAGATCCCTGGGGCTTGCCAGCAACTGTAATTGGTGAGCTCTAGGCCAATGAGAGATCTTGTCTCAAAGGAAAAAAAAAAAGAAAAGAATAGAGAGGTGGACATGTGGACAGCTCCTGAGAAATAACACCAAGGCCGTTCGGTGGTCTCTACATGCATGCATACCCCCCTCAACTAGACACAGGTTATATCCCATGTTCTACCACTAAGCTACACCATGAGATCCCCAAATACGTCTTAAAATTTCAAAAGATTGTCTGATCTGTAGAGACTTGCTTTTCCCTGTTACTATTCTGCACACTTATTCCTGAACAAGGAGGTTCCAGAATGATCACCACAGCATTGACATGGCCTCACAGAGTATGGATCACCTAGACATGACTTACAACGCGCAGTAGGATTTCTGGGGGCGCTATGTGTGCAAATGCCGTGCCAATGAACCTCGGTGACTGAAGCAGCCACAGCTTTTGGAATCTGGTGCCCGCTGGATAGGGAGGGAGACTTGTATGTTGAACTGTAGCTAAGAAACAAGACGCTGGAAGAGGCCCAATCACCCAGGCAATGAGCATCACCTTAAACGGTTCCTACTGCTCCTCCTTTTTTTGTTTTTGTCTTTTAAAAGACTTGGGAGGAGGTCTCTGGGTAAACAGGTGGATTCTGGACTGGCGGCTTTTAATCTACCCTGAAGTGTGGCTTGAGGATAAATGAACACTCAGTGTCGCCCAGGATTGGACACCCGACGTGAAATACTAGGTGGGTGGTACCTCCTTACTAGTCTTTCCAAGGTCCATCATTGTCACAATACCAATTTGTCTTTAATGTGGGTCTCTTTGTTAAGAGACCCAGTACCTGTGATTCTGTATCTGAGAATGTCAGCATCCTTCCTTCTGTTCTGAGTTGTAGGACCACTGGAGCCAAGACTGTCAGAACACAGAAACCTGGGCAGTGGTTCAGGAGCCTGGGAGATACTCACCCCTTACTCCCTCTCCTGGATCTGCAGACCATGTGGCTGCACAGTCATCCATACTGAATTTAGGTGGTTTGTTACTTAACTTCAAGTAGTGAGTTTGGAACTTGAATATTGCTTTGCTCTTTATTGAACATATAGTTACACCCCACTCTCGTCAGGACAACCAGTTAAGTTTGATAAAAACCAGTCTAAATATGTGCCATGCCACATCTAAGATATATTTAGTTTTAAATGGTTGCATTTGTGAGGTTCAAATTTACTTGGGTATATTGTATTTTTGTTTGTTTGTTTTTTGAGACAGGGTTTGCCTTTGTAGCCCTGACTGTCTTGGAACTTGCTATGTAGACCAGGCTGGTCTTGAACTCAGAGATCCGCCTGCCTCTGTCTCCTGAGTGCTGGGATTAAAGGCAGGCACTGCCACTGTATTTAAAAACTAATAATTTATTTGTTTCTTTTTCTGTGTATGAGTGTTTTGCCTGCATGCATGTATGTGCACCGCATGTATGGTGGTGCCCATGGAGGTCAGGAGAGGACATTTGGTCCTCTGGAATGGGAGTTATGAAGGCTGTGAGCTGGCAATGGAACCCAGATCCTCTCTCTCCAAGAGAGACACGCACTCTTAACCTAACGAGCCATCAGTCCAGCTCCTGGCTTATTGTGTTTTTATTTGTTAAATCTGGCAGCTTTTATTCATGCACAATATAAGCCTCTGCAGCTCTCTCCTGGGATCCCAGAGATGAGGAAGGAAATAACTTCTCCTCCACTTGGTGACTTACACTGATGTCAGCTCTCTCCAACCCTGTTCTCTCGAACTGCATGGCCCCCCTTTTCATCACAGCTGACACCCCTGTTCTACAAAGTTCCTTAGTAGGTGTTGACAGGGGTTTCTGTCCCGCCGGGTCCTGCAGCCATTCAGTCCCAAAGAAATACACAGAGGTCTACTACATTAATTATAAACTGGTTGGCCTCTTAGCTCAGGCTTCTTATTAACTAATTCTTACATCTCACACTAACCACATTCTTGTCTGTGTTAGCCACGTGGCTTGGTACTTTTCATCAGTGAGACGTTCTCTTCTTGCTTCCTCTGCAGCTGGGTGACGACTGCAGACTGAGCCTTTCCTCTTCCCAGAATTCTCCTGTTCTTGTCGCCCCACCTCCTCTACTTCCTGCCTGGCTACTAGCCAATCAGCCTTTTATTAAAATAATACAAGTGACAGGATAAAAGACCATTGTCCCACAGCAAGTAGGATTGTGGACAGAGAAGATCAACCATGAGGGAGGGCGGCGTGGGGGCATGCATCCAATCTTCCTCAGTCTGGGAAACAGGCTGGGTTCTTGGTCTCTGAGGGATAGGCAGGCTAAGAAACAGAAGTTCTGGGACAAAAGGAGTGGATACCTGGGGAGTCACTGGTCCTGCTGCCTCCCATGAACCCTAGCAGGTGTGGTGGGTTTCTGAGCAGAGAGCGCTGATCTTATTGCCATTTTATGGATGAAGCATTCTCAACATCACTTGCCAAGGAAAACATCCTCTTGAAGCAAAAAGAGCGTTCACTGTTCTAGATTTACAGATGGCAAAGCCCTTGTGGGATTACGAGATCTACCCCTGGGGTGTTTAAATAGCACTAGAGTTATACAATTCCTGGGCAAAGCCCTGTTAACTCCATGTAGAAAGTGTGTGTGTGTGTGTGTGTGTGGGTACATCACTCTTTAACTGAGGGATTCAAGGCGCTTGAGCATAGGTTCCCCCTTCCTGGTGTTCTAGTTTGATTTCCATTGCTGTGATAAAATAAACCTGAGAAAAGGCAGCTTTGGGGATAGGGAGTTTATTTTAGGTCGTGATTCCAAGTTGTAGTCCATCATAGCAGGAGGAACAGAGGGAGGGACTGAAGTGAAGGGACATCCACAGTGAAGAGCAGAGAACGAACTCATGTGTGGTGTGCTCAGCTGGCTCCCCATACTCTTATCCAGTCCAGGGTGCAAGCCATGAAGTGGTGCAGGCCACAGTCGGGGTGGGTCTTTCTCCCTTCTACAGCTGGGCCCACAAGAGAATCTGATCTAAATGATTCTTCATGCAGACTCTATTCGTAGGTGATTCTACACTGTACAAGTCCGACAATTTAAGCTTCCCAACACATCTGCTCCACTGTCCGAATGAGACAAAATTTTTGACTTAAAGCCTCGAGATTGTGCTGGGAATAAAAGAGTATGCCTTTATTCCTAGCACCTGGAAAGCAAAGGCAGGTGGATATGTATGAGTTCAAGGCCAGCCTGGTCTACATTGTGAATTTCAGGATGGCCAGGGCTACATAGTGTAGCATGAATAATAAAAGCCCAGAGCAGAAATTGGGGTTCAACCTAAAAACCAGAAAAGCAAACCAGCCAAGCCACGAAAGAATATAGTGATATTTTATTTATGTTTTGATAGATGAAACTTGCCTAAAAATCAGAAGGACAAAGCTAAGCCACTAGAGGTCAGTCAGTGGTGGCACACACCTTTAATCAGGATTTGGGAGACAGAGGCAGAAGGATCTCCGTGAGTTCAAGGTCACCCTGGGCTACATAAGCTCAATGCTGAAATACTTCCATGTGGTGGTGGCTCACACATTTAATCCCAGTATTAGGGTGTCACACTTTTAATCGCAGCACTAGAGGAAATGTAAAATGGGAGGAGAGAGAGGCTTGGGCTGCGGTCGCCCAGCCTTGGTAGAGGTAAGATTTCTCTAGTGGCTTGACTGCTTTGCTTTTCTGGTTTTCAGGCTGAACACCAATTTCTGTCTCTGGGTTTTTATTTTCATGCTACAACATAGTGAGACCCTGACTCAGACAACAACAGCAACAAACAAACTTCCAAGGTCTAGGTTACGGTTTCCGCTATTGGGTGACTGTGTGATTTGTGTGTGTGTGTGTGTGTGTGTGTGTGTGTGCACACGCGTGATAGTATGTATGTATTTACTGGGACTTTCTCAAAAGTTTTCATCTGACCAAGTCTAAATTCAGAGAGAGAGAGAGAGAGAGAGAATTTTTTTCCTGGGCTATACATGTAATTCAGATCTTGCTTTCTAAGATGAAAGGGAAGATACAAATTTTCCCAGTTGCCATGTTATGTCATAAATAATTTCCTTCAAAATCACAAAATTGCTACAAAGAAAACATCCCTGAGTTAAATTAGTGCCTGTGGAAGATGCTAGAGTTGTAAATTGTCTATGTGGAATATTAAATTAGAGAGATGGCAGAAACTTTCATTTTCCCTGAAAACCATTTCATAGCTCAGGGGCTGAAATGTGCAAGAACATACTCCTGCATATTGTACACCACGTGCACATGCACACACTCACACACATTGATAAATGGATTAGTGGTAGCAGTGGTAGCAATTCCTCACTCTTGTTCAGATCTCTTCCCTCTTCATGGCCTGTTCTCTGGTTCTATCAGCTGGCTTATTGTAAGAATAGTATTCTATATCATGAAATGCTTTAGGAATGTGGAATCTACCAAAAAGGGTCATAAAACCAGTCTTTCGAGGTAAGTTAATTGCCATTTTTATAAAGTTTTTCAGGGACTAGAGAGATGGCTCAGTGGCTAAGGGCACTGGCTGCTCTTCCAGAGGACCTGGGTTCAGTTCTTAGCACCCACATGGCAGCTCACAACCATTTGTAAGTCTGATTCCAGGGCCTCTGACACCCTCCTCTGGCCTGTGTGGGTACTGCATGCACATAACAGACATATATGAAGATAAGATACTCCTGCACATAAAATAACAATAACAAACCTGCATTCATTTTTTAACTAAAAGCATTTTAGTCATCCATCTAATTTGTATTATAACTTTCCCTTCTGAACAACAGAATCATAACTATTTTTCCTTATCATTAGCCTATTTTGAAAACCATGTATCTCTTTAAGGATGATGTGGGATGTCCTTCTGTATATGTGTTGCATTTATTGGTTGATGAATAAAGCTTTTGGGGCCAATGGCTTAGCAGAGTAAAACCAGGTGGGAAATCAGGACAGAGATACAGAGAGAGAGAGAGAGAGAGAGAGAGAGAGAGAGAGAGGAGTCAAGGAGCTGCCAAAGCTGCCAAAGGAGAGAGATGCTCGCTGGAACCTTACTGGTAGGCCACAGCCTCATGGTGATGCACAGATTAATAGAAATGAGTTATTTTGAGATATAAGAGTTATCCAGGAATATGCCTGAGTCATTGACCAAACAGTGCTGTAATAAACATAGTTTCTGTGTGATTATTAGGGTCTGGGCAGCTGGGAAACGAACGAGCAGTCTCTTACTATAGAGTTACATTGTTTTATTAAATTAGATTAGCACTATGATCAAAATTTGAGGTGATAAATGCAATGGTTTGACTCTTTAATCTCCATCTTTCACTAATAGCAGTTGCTGGGACAGGTATCTTCGTCACTGTCCAGTAGTAGTCTAAACTTTATTATTTCTAGTGGCTGCCTAAGTTCTGCTTTATAGGTGAACTAGGGCTAATATGTGGTGTTTCCTATTGGGGCATAGAGATGATTTCCAGTGTTTTTTATAAACAACACTGGGGGTGCAAACACCACCACTCTTGGATGCACAGCGTGGTTTTTTTTTTGTTTGTTTGTTTGATTGCTTTTGTTTTTCAAGACAGGCTTTCTCTGTGCAGCTCTGGCTGTCCTGGAGCTCACTCTGTAGACCAACCAACCAACCAAACAAAAACATGCACAAAAGCAAGTGTGAAAGGGATTTAAGACAGTAATGCCACAACACCTCTGGGTTTCTAAATTGGCTCAGGTTAGGCAATTAGTTGAGACACTACAACCCTGTTAGCTAATTCAAGTTATACTTCTGTCCACTGAGCTTCAAAGCTTTTGTTCACACACCAAATAACAATGTAGACTGTCGTCTATTTCCCCTCCCAGAGCATCCGTGTCAACTAGCCAGCATGCCACATCGCCTACAGTCAGGTCATTCTCACTCCGCTTTGATTCCTCTGTCCCTAGTATCACCATACCCATGTCACATTGCTATCGATTCTGATGCCCATTCAATTATCCCCATTGCAGCTATGGGCTCCAGCGTGGCTGCGGTTCCCACAGGAATTCCCACCATAAGGAGAGAGAGCAGTGTACCCAACAGATGCTGGGGATCCACTGGAAAAATGTCTTCTCACCGTCAAAGTCAGGGCAGTGTCCTCTGGACCACCCAGTGTGGATGAGAAGACCTACTGGGATGAACCTGTTGTAACATCCCAGTCCTACTGAGCCCCTGGTCGCTTTCCTCTATGACACCAAAGCAGTTCTGAGTTTGAAACTTCATGTCAGCCACCATCTGGGCTGTGTTTCAGCCGACCATGCAAACTGTTTGAGCATTTCCCTAACCACTCACTGTCATCCTTCGTGCTACAATGCTGAGTTTAGAATTTCTGCTTAGTTTTATCAATAACAAATCTAACCTCTCCAGTTTGATCCCTCTGATAATTATCCCACATTTCATGTCCATCCCCACACATGCACTCTGAACTCCCGTCCCTACTACTTTGGTATGCTGTAGGTTTTTCACAATGGAATTCAATTCATGGGGCATGCTTTATAGCTCACCTTTGGGGCTTGCTCGGATCTACATCTCCTCGTATAGTTGGGGTGGGTTGTAAAGCAGAACCAGCTGTGTCTTGAAAAGCAGGACTGACGTCTTCTCTCCCCATTTCTCCTCCCCCTTATACTACCTCAGTAGTTACACTGGATTTGGTTTTGACTTTAATGCTGTCCTTGTATATTCCCCTTCTCAGGGCTACCAGCGTTCACGGAGTCCTAAAATAATACCGACAAATAATTTTGTATAACTGAAGACATCCTATTCGAAACTTTATTGATTCTTCTTTTGTTCCTCTTTTTAAGCCCGCTTTCATAAAGTAATGTGAAGATTTTACATGGAGAATTGGGAAAGGAGCAACTGTGGTAAGTTCAGTGTCACTTCCTGTCACATCCACACACCACACAGAGTCACCTTGGAGATCACCAGGGACCTCTGGCCCACATTTGAGAAACATGAACATTATGTACATGTGTGTTCTTGGGGTGGGACGGGGTGGGGTGGGACAGGAGTTGGAAAAACCCAGCTATGAATGTCTGACTACGGCTTGGTCGTGACGACAAGACCTGTCTTGGCAGCATTGACATGGGGAGGAAAGATCTGGAAGGAGGACTCATGACAAGCATGGAGCTCGCAGGTGCTGCACAGCACAGCTGCTGCCTGATTCTGGTGGAACTGTAGGGGTCAACTACACCTTCGCTGCACATCAGAACCATAGAAGGGCTTTGGAATGATACAGGTGTTCCGCCCCTTCTTAGGAGCTCCTAACTCAATTGGTCGGGCGCTGTGGTTGCCTAAGAACGATCCTTCCTCCAGGTGGCTTTAATTTATAGCAGGGGCTGGGAAAGCCAGGGATTTGACCCTTGGCTCTTAGTGCAGATCGGGTTTTGCAGATTATGCCAGCTTTTCCCAATGGCAGCTAGCTAAGCTCAGAGAAGTTTTAATTGAGCAAAAGGGATTCTGGAGAAGGGAAGTATCCCCCTAGGGTCCTGGGCACTGCCAGGCATTTGTCTGAACAGGAAGCTGCATTAACTGACTGGATCCCAGAGCACACATAAGGGCTCCTTGATCTCCCAGGACACCGGCAAAATCATTTCTCTTTTCACAAGAGAACAGTTGGCTGACCGCGGACATAGTATTTCTGGCTTCCAGACCTGTGATGGTACTCTTCTGAGGTTTGAGCTAACAGATAAGTAACAAAGGCCCAAAGCCATTCTGACCCCAGGAACTCTCCTTAAAGGAAAAAAATAGAATAAAATAAAATAATGAATGCAGAGAAAAACGCGCACAGCTGCTAGGGGGCGGGACCAGTCAAGGTGTCTAGAAAGCAACCGGATTGGTTAGGCTTTACCACTGGCGCTCTTGTCCTCACGCCACTCACACCTTTCTGGTTTTAACTTTTAAACGGTTCTGAGGCGCCATCACCACGTGGCTCCAACTCAGCTGTTTAAACCATTCACATGAAAACACTAAAACAGCAGTACCTGGCAGGAGTCTGGGGAGGGGTCGTTTCTGCAAGCAGGGAGTTGGTGTCCTGGAGAAAAGAGTGAATGAGTTTCTCGGAAGAAACAGCATTCTAAGTGCTTAAGCATGAGAGACACCATGGTGCTGGTTTGACTGGACCAGTTATAACTGGATCTTTGGGGCCTCTCATGATGGGAGATGCTGGGGCCCTTGTCTACGGCTCTGTACCCATCCTGGACTCTGGCTTCTTCTTCTGATGTGCAAAGCCTGCTGAAATCATGGCTGCCAGATAGAGACAGAGAGCTATACATACAGAAGTTAAGTTCTGGCTCTGGCTGCCGTGGGGCTCTGAGTAAAGTCCTCACCCTCTGCTGCCCCCTTCTTTCTCTACAAGTATATAGGGGCACACGGTTCTCCTGAGAAGCCTGTACCCATTCTAGGAGACGTAATATATCCTTTTCTTAACTCTCCTTTTCCTTTCCTTCTCTCTCCCTCCCTCTTTTCCTTCTTCTCTCTCTCTCATGCTTAAATCTACATTAACCCCCTCTTTTTAAAATAAAGAAACAAAAATAATAAAAAGCCTTCCTTGCCAGACCTAATGATACAGGCCTGTAGTTCAGCTCCTCTGTATGCTGAGGCAGGAGGATCCTAAACTGAAGGCCTATCTGTACTACAGAATGAGTTCAAACACAGTCTGGGTAACTTAGACCCTATCTCAAAATGAATCAAACAGCTAACAAAAGGGATGGGGGTGGGTATGAATGGTAGAACATTTGCCTAGCATTTTGAGGCCGGAGGTTCAACCCTTACTGCTGCAAAACAAGAAGAAAAAGAGAGGGAGAAAATGTCAAAGGGTGTACCTTCTCTCCTGGACATCCCCCATCTCTCCTCGGAAGCCACATCCCTTCCCAGGATGCAAGCGGCGAGGGGCCAGCGTTAAGGCCAGGAAAGGGGGCACCATCACCCAGAACCTTCTTTAAAGTCCCTTCCAACTCGGAGTAGTTGAACTGCAGAGTAATCACCCCTTCACCTCCTGGGGTCTCGTTGCCAAGCAGACACAAAGACCTTTGATTCTTAGCTGCTTTCACTTTGCTGAAGACCAATCAAAACGCACCCGGGCTTCAGACGGAAAGGTTCCCCAGTAAGTA
The DNA here is from genome assembly GCA_004026605.1 of Ondatra zibethicus. Classification (NCBI taxonomy): domain Eukaryota; kingdom Metazoa; phylum Chordata; class Mammalia; order Rodentia; family Cricetidae; genus Ondatra; species Ondatra zibethicus. The sequence goes on from PVIU01022478.1 coordinate 14,623, forward strand.
CACCACAATTTCTTCTTAGTACAGGGCATTTGTCCACAGGGCAGGGCTGCACAAGGAGGCAGATCCCTCTGAGCCCCTTGCCTGATCATCTGGTTACAGAGGGACTGACAGATCTCATCTGAATCTCACAGATTCAGCCTTTGCCGATAGTGACTAAATAAGGCACAGCTGTGCAAACACCTACACGCGTCTCTAAATTCTAAACTATTTTATACATGGGGGGGCTGTCATTAGGATGAATGAAGAGGCTTGGGGGAGGTTATGCCTACAAATGATTGGTTACTGATCGGAGGGAGGAACAAATGTGAACATGAAAAATACTGGGAAAGAAAAACAGTGAACTCTTAGTGATAAAAGACTCAGCATTGCTGCCATTTCAACCTTAGTACCGAAAAGTCAAGAAAAAATTACTGTTGGAATTCTTTTCCTATTTTGTGCTGAGTATTGGGTGGGTTTCTGTTTGCATATTATAAAATACAGTCTAATTTTCCTGTAAAGACTTAAAGAATCACACAAAGAGTAGGGTGTGAGTCTTTCGCTGTCTGCTCCAATCAAGAATTTAGAGTTTTAAGGACTAGAGAGAGGGCTTAGTGGTTAAGATCACCAGCTAGAGGACTGGAGTTTCGTTCCTAGCACCTATGTGGTAGCTAGCTCACAACCATTGGCAACACCAGTCTCAGGGGGTCATGTGCCTTTTTCTGGTCTCTTCAGGCACCAGACACATGGCACACAGACAAAACATCCATCACATAAAACAACAACAACAGCAACAACAATAAATGAATTTAAGTGGAGCTTGGTGCTGCATGTCTTTAATCCCAGCACTTGGAAGGCAGAGGTAGGTGTATCTCTGAGTTCAAGATCAGCCTGGTCTACAGATTGAGTTCTACGACAGACAGGGCTACAGAGAGAAATCCTGTCTCAAAAAACAAACGACGACAACAAAAAGAATTTCAGAGTTTGGATTGACATAATGGTTCAAAGGGTAAAGATGCTTTCCATGTAATCCAGTGACCTAAGTTCAGTTTCTGGGACCCAGAGGTGGAACAGAGCTAATGCCTGCCAGTTGTTCTCTGTCCCTGGCAAGGGCTGTGTGGCACAGGTGTTCTGCATAAGTAAGTCATGTGATAATAATAAAAACCAAAATAGTCTCTCTAAAACAAAAATCACATTTCATTTCTTCAGGATGACACCAGACCACTAAGTTTCTTTACCTTGTTTTCTTATAGTTTGGAGTGAAGCTAACAAAAACCCAATATAGAAAGAATGCCAAAAGGCTGACTCCCCCAGCCCTTTCTGCCTTTGGACTCTGAGATCCTTACCAAATGAACCATCACCTTTCCTTACCATGTCACCAAAGCCGAGCCAAGCTTCACCGAAGGAAGTTCTCGCTGGTGTTATCAACGTCTCTGAAAACTGGCATCCATGTGTCACACAAGTGAGTTCGGCCTTGACAGGGAAATTAATCATTGTCTTCCTGAAGCTTCTTTGCTCTGACTCTGTGTTCTGACAAACATGAGCTGTCTTGGCTACTAACACTAAGACTAAACATCTTAGTAGGATTTAATTTCAAGTTGCCAAGTGCACCTTTTCCCAGGGATTACATTCAGTGGTCCTTAGCCCTTAACCCCTGCAGGAAACATTTAGGATTTGATTGTCTTGGCATAGTCAAGTAAAACATTAATAATCAGAAAATAGGTAGCATTTATTTGGCAATATAGAGAAAATCGTATTATCAGCAACTCTCTGATGGAGTGATCTTGGCCATCCGTGATGATGCTGGGAAACGGGCCACCAGCTCTGAAAGGGCGGAAGGCCCTGGCTCACTTGGCACTTTCTCACTTCCAGCTCTCACCAGCCTCTCTTCCTGCATGAGACAGGGACCCAGCAGAGAGGGGTTAAATGGGTTGAGGAACCAGTCCATCCAGGGGTCATTGGCAATCAAGGACCAGCATTAAAAGGCAGCAGGAGGCTAAGGGTCTGTGACAAGCTTGGCTCAGGCACCATCTGGGAGGATGGAGGCTGTGAAGGCAGGACACACACACACACACACACACACACACACACACACACACACACACACAAAGATGCAAACACTAACAGTTACACTTTCTTCAACACAAGTTCTTCATTGAAAATAAGTATAGTATTTTCAAAGTATTCTGTTTTGGAGAGGAGGCCTGGCCAGCTAAATTCCTAGATCAATTCCTCTCCTCATTGGGCAGTTATTGGGGTCTGGTTTGGGACCAGCCCAGAATCAAGTTCGTAGATAGGAAATTCAATTCAGAGGGTGGGAGGGAAGGAGATAGAGAGAAAGAGAAAAAGAGAGAAGAGAGAGAGAGAGAGAGAGAGAGAGAGAGGATAATGAGGCAATTGGCATGAGTGAGGCCTGACATATTGGGCATGATTCATAACACATTTAACTATGTCTCATATGATATAATACAATTGAGGCTAAAAAGATAACAAAAGCTTTACACAGGATTTTTTTTGGTGATCATTTAAAATTTATAATTTATACATGGATGGTAGGCAGTCCGCACAAGGAGATGGTAGTCACAGGTGCTGCATTTGTGTGTACTCAGTCACTGGTTTGCTTTATATTGTTGATTAAATTGTTCTATTTATTTATTTATTTGATCTTAGACTTCTGGATCTCCCATCTTACCCCGTTATCTACAAGTATATAAGAAGGAAAAATACTTTAAAATACAGTTTTCTTTTGATCACAGATGGTTTGATCACAGAAACACAGGAATGCCCCCTTATGTGGTCTTTAAGATGTAACAGGATACTAAATTAGACAGACCTCCGATCTCATTGTGAGAATTGTTGACATTATAGTAGAGTCCATGAGAAGACAGCGCACACCAGCTCAATGTGCGGTTTTAATGTTAGTCTTCAGCCTAATTTTTATTCTGATACCAAAACAACCAACATAAGGAAAAAGACCCAGGGTTGTGGGTCTTTTGTTGGGGTGGGAAAAACGCTTTTATACTGAGATTGCTTTTCTGAAACTTTCAGAAAAATTTGAGATTCTTGGCTAAATAAAATGATACATACATACATATATATACACACACACAGAGACACACACATTGCCCGAGGAAGGGGTATTAGCATAATTTATATAAATGTATGACCACATATGTGTGTTATTTGCATCTCGTACTATATGAAACTGTTAGCAGGGACTTGTGGAAAAATAATGTAGTTTTTACTATATTCTTTGAATGGTTTGTTTATTTTAAAAGCATATACATGCATTTTGTTACACAATATTTACTCTCCATAGAGCTGGGGGTTCAAGCATGCCAAGCATGTCCCCTCCCCATAAACTGTGCTTTTAGTGCCTAGTTGAATATGTAAAACAAACCTATGGGGTGCCTTACTGGGGAGCCATCCTCCTGGCCATTCTACACAGTTGTGACATCTTTTGCCCTGGACTGCCTTTCGAAATCATCTCTACAGTTAACACCCAGGGAGGATGGAACTGTGACTTCCTCATCTGCAGAGGGTGTGGTCATTTTTTGACTGGATTATAAAGAAAATGTCTCCCTCTAGTCTATGCAAAAGATTGGTGTGGTAGTTTGGATAGGAATGGCTCCCACAGGCTAGTTTATTTGATGCTTGGTCCCTTATATCTGCCATTCCCTCACCCCCAGGAGTTGTAGACTACTTGGATCAGGAACTTTATTCTCTTCACTGTGATAATACGGCTTAGAAGAGTACATTTCCATCTTTATCTCCATATACCAAGAAATACATACGCCACCTTTCCAGTGTCTATTACTCATTACCTAGAAGAGCATCTCACACCAGAATGTACGATTCATACTCTATCCACAGTCCCCAGAGTGTGGAGTTATGAAAGCACTCAGCAAAATTAGCATTTAAAAGTTCTCAACTGGTAAGAAGCCTCATGCACTGTTTAGTTTTTCCTAGGTGTGCTTTAATAATAGCAAGTATAAGCTATTTATCGTGACTACAGTCATGATCTAGAACGTAGCTGGGTAGCAGGTGTTCTGAGTCATTTGAGGGCACTACCACAGTTAGCATTGTTCCATCTTTTCCATCTTTTAATCCCTGCCCCTCCCCGCTGAGACAAAGTCTCTCGCATTATGGGCTGGCCTGGAACTTTCTATGTAACCAAGGATGACCTTGACTTCAGATTTACCTCCTTTCTACTTCCTGCCTAAGGTAGCAGGACTGGGGAGGGAACCCAGTTGGGGCTTCCTGCACGTTAGGCTGGCACCAACTGAGCTCACCCCACCTCTGCCCCTGCTCTATCACATCTGCCACTGGCAAAAAGGTTTTGCCTGGCCTAGAGCTTGGTAGGAAATGGTTTGGTCCTCGACTGAGTCAGTTTTACCCATAGAGCTTTAGAGTTTTTAAATAAGCAGAGGCCATGTTTTGATCTCTTCTGGGAATTAGCTGCATTCAGGAATTAAGTAGACAAATAGACTGGAAATGGAAGTCCCTGGGTAGATGTTGGTCATTGTGGCCAGCCTAACATCTCTGCTCTTCTGTTGGAGTAGGGACACAATCCAAGCATTTAGATAGATGCGGGTAATTCCTTCTCTCTGCTCCTCGAATCAAGCTGGACATGTAGCCCAGGCCCGGCCCAGCAAGTTGCCTTTTCTGCCTTTAGTGGCTATCTGAAGAGGGGGCACAGAACCCAAGTGAGCTGGAGTCTGCTGGAAGCTGGGAGATACGGCCCCTGTGAGGACAGCTCCTGGCCTTAGGCGCTCTGAGTGCCTCTTTGTGACTGTGCTCAGGGTTGGCAGTGGCCACTCTGACAGCACTGAGCATGCCAGATGCTGCATAAGCAGTGTGGAGCCACACAGAGAAAGAGTGGCTTAAAGATCTCAGTGGAACTCCTACAAATTGCGTTCTGGCCTGGGCTAGTGTGAGATAGGTTTCTGGCTCTTGTATTTAAACGAGTCCATGTAAAGGAATAACTTACATAGGTAATGCCCTTCTTGCCAAAGTCACGCCACATCTGTACACAGTGTGGGACACACCAGGGACTTATTTATCAGTTGTGCCTAAGCCTCTTAGTTGGCCTGGTGTATAAGGTGTATTGTGTATGTCATTGGATCCATTTAAACCTCTAGTAAGCTAACGGATGCAGGTTCCTGAAGGAACTTCTGCTTGTGCCGTGTGTGTGTGTGTGTGTGTGTGTGTGTGTGTGTGTGTGTGTGTGTGTGTGTGTGTATGTGTATGCATTTCAATAATTTAATATCAGCTAGCGGTGAAGCAGGCTAAGTGTGCCAGGGTTGCTTGTGAGGCATCCACTTCTTCCTAATGAAGCAAACAGTGGCATTTGTGAGGAAGCGCAAGCCAGAATTCAGCAAGCACGTGGCTGATTTCCCACCTACATCAGAAGGAACATGAAAGAGCAGTTCTTAATTACAACCAAATATTAGCTCTGGCCCCTGGGACCTCATCATTCCATCTCAAGGTCTATATTTATGAAAATTTAAGCAATATCTTAAAACATGTTAATTTGTTCTTTGTTTATTGCTTTCCCTGACAGATTAATTTATTCCAAGGGACTTTGGTTCTCAAGCGCTAATATATTGATTGGGCCCGTGTACGACATAGCTAACAGCCCGGGGAGGAGATTTCGATGAAAAACAAAAGTCTTTCTTGTAGTTTTCCTTAGGTAATTAAGTTCGTATTGTGGGCCCTGGCATGCTTCCAGTTTTCTCTGGATTTGCATTTCTGACTTTTAGATCAATGGATAATTTCATTAAAGGCAAAGAATGCTGGGAATGTAGACACAGACACACAGGCGTACAGACACACAAATACACAGATACACAGACACTGACATAAACACATACACACACATTTGGGACCTGAATGAGTCAGCTTGTATACACTGAGGCCAAGGGAAAAAAAAATCAATGCCTTTTTTTTCCTACTGGGGTTATGGCTTTCCCCACATAAAGGAATTTGGACAGTTTCTACATGAAGGGCATTTAGACAGGAGGAGACCCTACGTTAGAAGTTGTAAGATATGTCCTGTGGACTCCATTGAAGCAAAGGAGTGTGAGTGGGAAACCCTGCTTACTGTTGTTGGAAGTTTCTGGTGACCTTTCCATCTCATACAGTCCCACTGAGAAGCCCGCTTACAATGTGCCGTTATTTTAATGTCTATTAACTGATCCTCTGTTCCTATGTAACTTATAGCTATATTGAGAGGTCTGAGGCATTTGCACACCACAGATACTTGCACCTTGTGGAAGAGAAAGTGCCCTAAGGATGTAAGCAATGAAATTAGTTCAGAACCCGAATTCCATTATGGCCCAAACACCTGTGACTATCCAGTACCTCAGGGCATTGATTCATTCAGTGAGTTAGAGAACTTTCTGAAATTTTGGGCAGCCTAGTGACATCCTTGGATTCTTGGCCATGGTTAGCTTTGAAAGTACAGAGGTTTGACACAGAGTGTCAACAGTCAGTGTCCTGTGAAGACATTTGCCTTTGACAAACCAACCCATATCAGCAGGCAAAGCGGGGAGAGTTCTGTCAGTTTAGAGTTCCTGGCATCTGTGAGAGTTATTCCTTCACCTAGAACTGGTAGTGAATAAACAACAACAACAACAACAAAGCCCCTACACTGTTACAGCATTTAGAACACACAGCCGAGCATAGTGTGGGTACTGTTACTATTAGCTGTTGCACTTGTGAATAGGCTAAGAGGGGCAGCCTTATTCTACTTATTCCTAGGCCGCCTACCTGAAAAGAATTCAGCTCCCATCAGGTGAAAAAAGCCACTAGTGACTTGGTAAATTCTATTCCTTTTATATGAAATATTTCTATCTCCCTCAAATCACAGTCTCCAGTGGGCTAAACCCAGGAGCAGCCAGTCATTCCTTTGTCCAGTGACCTGTGGTCTTGATCATACCATTTGTGAACTAGAGAAGATCAAGGTGGGGAGTGAACCTGAGATGACAAGTGCCTAGCTAAAGATACCCCATTTTTATGCTAGGATCCATCATGGTACCCATCAGCCGTTTGTCTCTGACTTCAGTCTATGGAAGATAAGTTCGCAGTAATCCTGACTCAGTGACCCCCACCCAAGAAACATACAACTGTGACTATCTACTTGTTATGATACTACTGTTGTTGCTTCTATGACTTCCTTACACAGATACCCAAAGATTGTTTTGAGTTGTCTTAACTACTTAACTTGGCAGAACAGAACAGTTTTTGCTTGCTTGCATAGGTCTTTGTGCTCCCCTTTAAAAGTCCTTCCCCTCCTGAATGGCAGTCTCAAATTTGGCTAAGAAATTGTTCATCCTGCTAGCAGATAATCAATAAATCTTTTAATTATAATTGGATTGAGTCTATGGTCTTTTCCCAGGAGTTCCAAACTCTGTGACAGTGAGGTCAAGAGTTCAGTTCCAGACACCATATGCCCATTGTGAAACATCTTGTTGAACTGTCAGTTGGGAAGCTCTGTGCAGGTCTGGAATCCAGGGGAGCACAGTAGGCTGAATGCTTGCACTGGGAGTCAACTGCTCATCAACAGAATTTCAGGTTTGGGGAGCAAATGCACAGAGAAAGGAGAAGAGGTTCCCTGATATCTGCAGGGTGCTCACACTGTGGGGAGGGGCTGGCTAGGAAACAGAGTAGCCGTAAGGTTGGGGAACAAGCAAAGAACACAGTTAAGAAGATCACATGCCAATGTTAGGTGGATCAGAGCAGAAGTCACTCCAGGTCTTATAAGATCTTCAGTTTCCTAACAGGGGAATGATGTCTAAGGAGATCCTGATGGCAAAATCCAGATTGCAAGTGCAGTCAAGAAGTGCCTTAAAATGTGACTAAGAAAGGGGTAGGAGAAGGGTGAGGGAGGCTTCAGGGCTCATTAAAGAGGGACTGTAAAAAAAAGTCCCAGGGGTGCATGAGCTGACCTGGAGCCTATCAGGAGAATGGAGACTCTGGGCTCCTGTTTATGTGGCCTTGTTTTGAAAGGTCATTTTCTCCCCAGCCTGCCTGTCTCTGGAGGGGCCTCCCTGGGAATCTCTAATTAAGCCAGTGTGCCTGTCTGGATTCATTTCCTTGTTTCTTAAGTTCTGCCTGGGATGCACCCCCTGAAGAAGGCTCCACGTAAGGAGGGGTTCATTAGCAACAGCTCAATGCTAATATAATTAGTTTCTGTATCTTTTGGCACAGTGTGATCTCTTCTTAGCTTATGTTAAATAACAGTTGATTTCCATTCAAATTTTAGCCACAGATATTTAATATTTTTGATTGAAATTTTCATATATTTTAGGTATGGCAAAAAATTAAATAGTACAAAGGTTTATTTTGGGGACACTCCCTGCTAGGTGCTTAGTTCTGGCTGCAGAGAAATCTCTGTCTTGTGTGAACTCTTCTATAGGTGTGTATTTCTAAGAATATTTCCTGATTGGATAACAAAACAAAACAAACAAATCCTTCCAATGTGAAGCTGTTTATGATCTTGGTTCATTTTCTTCAAACATTCCAATACATCATGGAGTCTGTCCCAGAGGATAAATAGAGATACAGCCCCATTCTCTTTCATGATTTTATGTTGTTTCATTTTATGGATGTGCCATTATTTAGCAACTTTTCTATCAGTGAACAGGTAGGTTTTGTTAGGATTTTAAAACCACAAACCAGAAGGTTCTCAAATGGTTATATAAACACACAAAACTTTCATTCACTATTAGTTAAACAACTGTCAATCCAAACAATTACCAAAGAAGTTTGGGTTGGGGTTAACTGTTCTTTTCATAATCTGTAGTAAGGAGAGATGGTGGATGTTCTGATTAGTCTATACCACAGGAATAATGGGAAGAGAAAAGCATCATGGCTGTTCAAAGGTGTTTAGAAGAACAATCCAGGAAAAAATTACATGGGCTAACAAATGATTGTATAGCAAGAATAGAATTTATTCTTGGATAATATGCTATTAGGTTCCTAAAAAACATAGTTTTTAAAGATTCTTTTATACTTTATAGGGGATAAACACTATTTTAAACTTCAGACAAAATGAGGGGGAGACTATCCTAGATCTGTATATTGTATCCTGGGGACAGCTGGAGTGCCACAGCCTTCCTGGAGGGCCAGCGCTTGTTAGTAGGCATGGTTCAGGGGTAAAGAGGTGGCAATGTTAGTGTGGAGACACAGGGCAAATTTGTTTTCGGAGGTTCGGCAGTGATTTGTGAAGATTTTGCCTTTCATCCCACACGCCCCAGGAACACTGCTGCTTCTGATGGGAAGCAGGCACTTAGCCCCTGGCAGCACATCCCCAGTAAATCAGGAGGTGTTACGGGAGAGGACCATTCATGGCATTGCAGGTCCAGCTGGAGGCCAAGACAGGCAGCCCTAGCCAGAGTTAGAACAGCAGAAACTGATCTTTCTTTCTGTCCTGGTACTTGGGAAGGAAGAGCAGACAAATCCCATCAACTAGCAGTGACTCACTCTGAGTTCAAAATCGCATCGTAAATATAGGAAGAAAAGAAAGCTAATAGGACAAGCCATTACAATACATTCTTAAGCTGTATATAGACAAGGAAGTGGTTGTCTTCAGAGCTCCTGTTGCTTACTTACAAAAGATAATTTTGCACTTTTTTTTAATCTATGCCTTCTGGGAGCTCCACTTGTTGCAAGGCAAGACATCAAGAAAGAGAAGGACCAACCATGATGGTTGACTTAGAAATATTGTGCCAGGTAAGTACTATATCATTTTATGGAAAATCTTCTAAAAATACTTAAATTTAAACATTAAAAAGCAGTTTAAAGGTAATTTAAAAATTAAAAGACACGAGTGAATATATTGTACTCTCAGAGGATGGGAAAGGTCTCCTTAAGGAGAGGCCAGTGGTAGGCACCTTAAAGTACTGAGCTGACTGCATTAAGACGAAAACTAGAACATTGTGCCCACTTAGCAGTAAACAGAAGTGAGTGAACAAGAGAAAGGACCTTGAACAAGGCAAAAAGGCAAGTGAGAAAATGGGGGAGATCTTTGTAAGGACACACTTAACAGCAGTGCACTAGGGCTGACGTGTGAAGAGTGTGCAAGTCTTTGAGAGAGGGAAGCTTTAGTATGAGCCTCTTTCCTGTCCACACGTCCCGGAACGAAGCTTCCTGCAGTGTGGCCAAACAGGAACTCCCCGTCCTAACAATTACATGCCCCTGTTGGCCCATTCTTGTCTCCTGGGTGCTGAGAAGACAGAGCGGCTGGGATATGAGAGGTGGCTAGGACATGACAAATGGCTGAGAGGGAATGTCTCAGATGGTGGAAATGAGTGCAGGCAGATGGGAAACCCTGGAGAAGGCAGAGAGAGAAATCAAAAGCTAGTGTTCAAGGCATGTAGCACGCCTCTGTGTAAACAATGAAACTCTGTGGTCCTGTCTGAGGTTCAGCAACACTTTAGTAAATGTGACTGAATTTAACTGGAGGCATCATGGCAAGCTGAGGCAAAGAGGTGGAGAAGAGACAGGCCCTGCCTTTAATAGCATTTACAGCAAAAGTAAACGATCAGAGGCCAGCCTACCGGTACCAAGATCTCAGCTCTGGGCAGAGGTAATTTCATCCATTTCCCATAGCAACGCTGGAAGACTGTACCGTCATTCCCACAGAGGGACTATTTGACCTAGTTCACACACCTAGGAAGTGGTGGAGATTTAGATCTGGGCCGTTTAACTCCAGGGCCTACATTCTTCCAATGCACTTGGTTCATCGGGCCTCCTTTGTCGGCAAGTGGACAGAGGCAGCTTCGGCAGGCTTGGGTTTGTGGCCTACAGCCTCAAGTGTGGCTTATTTGCTTGTTTGTTTTTCTAGCTAGGGTTTCTCTGCATAGGCCTGGCTGTTCAAACTCGGAGATCCACCTGCTTCTGCCTCCTACATTTTGGGATTAAAAGCGTGTGCCCCCACCAGCCAGCTCAACCGCGGTTCTTATCTGAAAGCCTGCAGCTCTGAGTTCCCAGGTAGGATGCTAGTGTTCTCTGATGGCCAGGGAGCATCAGGCCGAGCTAGAAGGCCAGGAGACTTAAAAGGAAGAGCTGTCGCAAAATAAACGATCCTTTCAGCCCTCAGATGACTCTAATCCTATGTTCCAGGGACTGGACTCTGCTGTTTATTCAGATGGAGGCCACGAATGCCAAGCGCTGTACAGAGCAGGGGAATTTTTTTTTGTGAGGTCCTTTGATGTCACGCGCCTCCCAGGAACGCCAGGCCATGACAGGGAGAGCTGCTTTGTGTTTACATCTCTAAACAGAACCATTTGAGAACACAGACCAAGAGACCTGGCCGGAGTGAGCTGCGTGTTCTCCAGGAGGGTGACTCACTGTGAATGGCTTCATTTTGGACACTGCAGTCAAATGGGAAACCATATGCTTTAAATTAAAAACACACTAAGCAAATCACGAGTCTCTCAAGATGGTGCTTAAAGTCTGTTCTGGCATCTGTTGGTTGCCAAAAGACCCATCTGATCCAGTAATTAAACAACAAATATTTTCTGTAAAATCAATCATCTCAACTATCCCCAAACGCTGTGATTATGATATATTTAGATGCTGAGTGAAGAAGCAGGTTTCACAACTAGACCCATTTAGAATTGTTTGTTCCTCCATCCAACCCTGTCCCCATCTTTCTCTAGCCGTCTTACTCCAATTCACTGTATGAGAATATGAAGGTTTTTTAAAATTATTCTTATTATATGAACAACAAACTGTTGAAGAACGTGGTCAGAAATGCAGATCTCAGAACTGCCAATCACAGACACCATTTTATCTGTTTGGCCATGAGATTCGCTGACCTTGACGTTCCTACCAGGATCTGTCAGGGTTCTTGGCTGCAGCTATCAGAGACCAATCAAGACCGCTGTTCACAACGGTGATGTATCGGGAGGAAGTTAGAAGACAGGGACTCACAGGATTTGTGGGAGAGCAGAGAACTCAGCTTGTCCAACAGGCAGGATCCAAGGCACCCTAAGGAGACGGGGAATCGATGCAGGTCTGTGGAGCAGTTTTTCCCCCTTCCATAGTCTCCCTCATGAAGGATGGGGTGCGTGCACGGCAGAGCCTCTTTCATGAATTATTTAATTACCTTACGTTTTATTGTGTGTATGTTTATACATGTGTGTGTAAGTGCATGTAGAAGCCAGGGCTTGATTTTGAGTGTCTTCTTCAATTTCTCTCTTCCTTATTTTTTGAGACAACATCTCTCACTGAACATGAGTTCACAGGGTCAGCTCCAGGAACCCTCAGTCTCTGCCTCCCCAACACCAGAATTACATCACACGCTGCCATGTTTGGCTTTTTATGTGGGAGCTGAGGCCTCAAATTTGGGTGCTCATTTTGTACAGCAAACACTTTACCTACTGAACCATCTACTCTTTCTACCCCAGAGCCTCTTATAAGGCTTTGCTCCATGATAGCTTTGTAGGAGAAGAGAAATGGATGGTCCCTGTGTCCCAGGAGACAGCCAGGAGACCCCCCCAGGGAAGTGGGGTCCTAGGAGCACAGCAAATGAACTACCCAAGCTTTTAGTGCCACGCTCTTTAAAATAGAGCTAAGTGGAGAAATCTCAGCCCCATGCAGGGTGTATGGCGGTGAAGACATCTAACTCACGGTTAGCTGGAGCCAGCAATCGAAGAGATCTTTTCCTGAAGGAATCCATACTTACTTCCCAGCCTGGGGTGGTGACTCTGGCAAGAGCAAGACTGCCCCAAGCTGATTCACTGGGGAAGTGGTGTCCTCGACAGGGGTCATTCCTCTCCTGATTATAGGCCTTCTCCTTGGAGAGCAATGAGATATGTAGGGATCAGAAAAATCAAACCGCACACCCACCAACTCTGTGGGAAGTGGAGAACGGTTAGAATCAGCCTTGCTTAGGCACGTGGAGCAATTAAAACTCCACAATGCAATGTGCGATCAATGTTGAGCTCCCTGCTGTGTGATCTGTGGTATTCTTTGGGGCCAGATGAATGTAGGGGAAAGGTAGCATGGGTGAGGAAGGCTGGAAAGGGCAAAGGTCCACAGAAGAACTCCCAGGGAGGAAGCAGAGACCTGGAGTGACAGGTTTGGGGGGTTAGGGGTAGGAATGTCCCACAGAGTGGCTCGGATGAGGCTTCTGAGAATGCCTGTGATATTCCAACAAGCTCAGAATCAAACAGGCTGAGCTGAACTCACTCAGTGTGGTGAAGTCAATGGTAACGCGCTATTGAGCTTGGCCCGCCATTCCTATAGGGAATGAAGCGGGGAAAATGATTTTCTTCAACAAATTATACCCTTGAGAGAAGATATGCATCTCAAAATATAGCTAGCGCCCGTGGAACGAGACTAATAAAAAGGTGTTATAGTCGCAAAATGATACTACAGCGTGTGGAAGCCTGGGCTTCAAACGGTCACCACCACTGAGTCCTCCCCTCTTAACTGGACCAGCTGAGCAAGGGGCAAGGACTGACTGGGATAGGGTTTTCCAGAGAAGCCTGGAAAATCCAGATGACCTACTCTTGGGGTCGGGGTCCCCTGCTGTCTGGAAGTACCTCAAAGGTACGTATAGAGCAATAGCCAACAAAAAACCAGAGGGACAAAATTAAGATGTGGCAGAGGCATAAAACTCATAATAATTTCTGTCTTGTAGCCTCTCTGAAGCTATGCTCAGGAATTCATGTCCCCAGTAGTCACAAGACCCCCTCACCTATCTGACCATCACTAGCTAAGGCAGTTAACAGAATTGCTACATTGTTTGAGCAGTTTCACCATGTCAAGGACTGCTCTGTGTGATCAGCAGGTGTCTCTCCTCCCAGCTAAGACTACCAAACAGTGGCCATTATTCAGGTCATGCAGAGATTGACTCCAGTTATAGGAGGGACTTGCCTGAGATCTCATGGTTAGTGTCCTTTCTGGGCTACTTCCCACGTGGGTGCCATATGATCTGGGACATGGCCCCATTCTTAATCCTCCCCATACAGCCTCTCAATTGGAGCCAATGGGGATTTACAATCACCTTATATGTTGTGCCAGGATATTTTGACAGAGTAGACAAAAAAATGAAGGTGCGTACATCTGTGTCAGCAGTCAAGTGTGTGTGTGTGTGTGTGTGCGTGCGTGCGTGCGTGTGTGTGTGTGTGTGTGCAGGGGACTGGAGATGCACTAGACAGATGTGAAAGTGAGGTGGGTGGGACTGAAGCCCCGCTGGGGTTGGGACTGCTGGATTACGTTGTGGTACAGTGTCCTCAAACTACCACACTGATGGATTCTTAGCACCTACAGTCCTCAGAGCGATGATTTCACAGCACGATCTTCTTGCTCATCTTCCCCAAATCTATGATTTAAACAATATCCCTATTTGCTGTTAGGGAACACGTTAGACATTAGCTAGACATTCGTCCTGCCAATGGTAGGACCACGTCAATATTTCCCCAGTACAGGGAACATTGACGTACTTGACACAATTGTAGGAAGATCTGGCACTTTAGTGGTTTACCTTCTAGTACTTTCTGTAAGGCTGGGTTCGTGGCTACATATTGCTTAAATTTGTTTTTATCCTGGAATATCTTGTTTTCCCCATCGATGGTGAAAGAAAGCTTTGCTGGGTATAGTAGTCTGGGCTTGCATCCATGGTCTCTTAGTTTCTGCAGCACATCTATCCAAGACCTT
>PVIU01022479.1:0-29271 GCA_004026605.1 Ondatra zibethicus
CCCCCAAATTTTTATAATAAACCAAAGGGTGAAATGTTGGTATTCGGCTGCTCGTGAAGCCCAACCCCTGGGTCAAAAAGGCAGCCTCTTGGGGGTGTGACCCATGCTCGCGCATGCGTGGCTAGCCTCACCCCTGTGCGCATGTGCGAAAGCCTGGGTCGCCCGCCATTTGCGTCACCAGCGTCTGACGCACCTACGCAAGCCGTCTGCGCATGAGCAGCGCGGCCTTTAAAAGTCAGAGGTGCCATTCCCGCGCTCTCTTTCTCCTCCCCCTCTCCTCACGTTTCCTCGGGCCCGTGAGCACACCCCTCTAATAAATCTTCTTGCGTGGGTTCGTTCGTGTCTCGTGTCTTTCCACACGCGCCAAAAAGCACAACAAAAATATTGTATTTTCACATTGATAACATTATTGTTTGCTTCTTTGTACCTCTGCCATCTATTACATAATTTTCATCTTTGGATTTTTAAAGCTCCTCTTTTCTCTATCTGCTGCTTTTACTTTTTTAGGCCATTTGGTTTTCATGACCATTTTTAAGATTAGGCGTAATATTCTTATATCTATAACATGGAAATATTGTATCAAATGAAGAGGATGGAAAAAATCAGAGTCACATCACAACAATAAATAAAGTTAAAAAGACCCAGGGATTTCTTTCTTGCTAGCCTTCTTGCTTACTCAGTCTTTATATATCAGATCTTAGGAATGGATATTCCATTTCTAGCAACAATGTGGTACAAAATTTTGCCTTCATATAAAGGAAATGTGATGCTTGTACTAAGGATCTTAGGAAAAGAACCATACCTGAGTTAATAACTCTAGAAGTCAGATTGACTGATTGCAAAGAGTTAGTGTTGTATCTTTTACTGTCAACCCCTGCATGTGACCTTCCTTCCTTGTGACTATTCAATACAGCTTTTAAAAATGTACAAATAGACTTTTAGCTTCCACCTCAAACATCAAGGAACCTTCCCATATTAGCTGATTAACAAGGAAAATTTACATTTGGATCTCTAGGTTTTCATGTCAAGGGTAGGTAATATCTATTGTAACTTTTGTAACAATCCAAATACATTTTGAACTTTCATACTTAACTGCTGTGTTAATCTTATTTTTTCTTTTCATTGTGTATCCATCCTCTGATGGCACAGCAACAATTCAAATCTATCTGTCTGAGTCTTCTGATCATCCTGCAAGAATTGAAAGTCAGCAAGGACAAAGACGCTAAACTCTTCTATTATCCACTAAGAGAAAAGTGATCACCTCAGTGACTATATCCTAAATGATTTTTGTCTGAGCTTTCAGTGAGTAAAGATAGGCATTAGAAAGCTTGAAGGAACTTGAGGATTAATCCCTCCCTTGCATTTGACTAAGGATCCAACCTCCAATTTACCATTTGAAAAGGAGAAAGTTTCCGGTCTTTTGAAAGACCAATTCAATGATGGCTAATTGTGATTGGTAAATACAATGGAATCTGAATGATTCTAATACAATACAATACAATACAATGAATCTAAGTCTGGCACTGGAGGAAGGCATACCATTTTTATTTGCTCCAAATATTAGAATATTACACATTATTATATTATTACCCCTCACTTCAGCACCTGATCTAACTGGGCCTGTCAATCAACTGGTCAGTAATTTGTATTGCTCAAATTATTTGTTTCCTTCCTTTATCCCATTAGGCAGAAGAGTGCTCTTAATTATTTTAATTTTTGGCATAGGACTCAACATATTTCATATATTATATCAAGCAGACCTGTCAATTACCTGACCACCCCTAAGAAAATCTGAACTACCAGAAGAAATGCTGAGGATAAAGAACACTTTTATATTCAGTCAGAACATAACACTTACTGTTATGTAAGAAGTAACACTTTTATATTCTCACTGCGGTCTCTACTTGTACTACACCTTTTTCTGAGTTTTAACTCAAAAAACATAGCTTTTCCTTTTCCCTTCATTTAATTTTTTTCTTTGATACCTATCCACAACTCTAAACAAGCTTACCTTGTTACTCTGGAATGCATCACAGTTTTCTCTGGCGATCCCTTCCCTTCAGGTAGATGCCAACAGGTCTCCACTGTCCACCCAATACTGAAAGTGTGAGTTTCTCTCTCTTCTCCATCTCCCTTCTCTGAGAAGCTGCTGGATTTACAGATTGATAGCCCTGTAACTTTTATTTCAAACTCTAATGAAATCATCTTTAATATTCATTCCAAGGGGAAATCCCATGAGGCTGCAACCCTAGACAATAAGAAGTACAGTCAGCTAAGGAATGCTGAGAGCAGGAGCAATGTGTACTCCAGGGTATAGGCCTACAGTTGATTAGCCAATGACAACTGGTCAGTCCCGAAAATTACATACATACAGTAACCTTATACAGATGGTGCAGATTATGTTTGTGTGTGTGGGTGTGTGTGTGTGCATGTGTGTGTGTGTGTGTGTGTGTAACGTCAGTTAAAGGAAACAAAGCCATGAATTTAAGAGGCAGCAAGAAGGGACATGGGAGGAGTTGGAGGAAGTAAAAAGGGAAAAACTGATGTAATTATATTATAATTTAAAAAACAACTATTTTATAAAAATAAATAAAAGATTCATTCTAGGACAGTTTCTAAGTTTTTGCATTAATAAGTCTAAGAATCCACAAAAGAAACCCCAACTCTTCAGTAACATATGACTTCTACTACTGCACTTTCTTACCAAAGCAATGATTTCTTTTTCCTTCATTTTCCATTCCTCCATTCAAACTCTTCCATATACCTGCCATTGCTCACTTTCAAATTTGTAGCCTCCTTTTAATTAATTGTTGTTATCTATTCCTTCATATATAAGTGCCACCTGCTCAGTCTGTATAGTCTTATTTGTTTATATGATTTCAGGGCTGAATATCTGGCATTAGATAATAAACTGGTGTGCTCTTTCTTAGGGAAGGCTGTCTTTCCCAATCATATTCTTTAATTGCCTATAGTTCTTTGTATAGGGTTGAGGTCTGTGGGCTTTCCCATGTCCATATTAGCATGTCTTTTATTATTACTCTTGGTCAGCTAATGTTGCTGAGATATTTATGTGTGCAGCTTTTTAAATTTCTAAGAGACACAATCTCATGACAAACGTCTTATTACTCTGTCTTTTAGAAACTTTTTGACCCCACTTGTGAAATTATTCTAGAGCTTTAGGTGGGCGTTGTACTATAGATGTTTCCATTGTTCTGGGCTCTAAAACTCTGCATTTTGGTTGTGGTTTTTCTGTAATGGTCCCCTACTGTTACAAAGAAAGTGATTTTTTTCTTTTATTTTTGATATTATAATTACAAAATTTCTTCCTCCCACTTCCTTCCTCCAAACTCTTCTTCCTTCCTCTAAACTCTTCTTCAAATTTAGTGCTTCTTTTTTCTCTAAATGTTATTGCATGCAAATATGTTTTCAACCATACATATACATATACTTACATATATTTTCTTAAATATACCCCATTCACCCATAACTTTACTGGTATGTGTGTTTTCAGGATTGATCATTTGTCATTGGACAATTAATATTTCTTCTTTGGGAAAGATCACTTCTTCCACACCCAGATTTTCTGTTGCCTATAGTAGTTTGTGTAGGTTGAGATCTTGTGGGCTTTTTTTGTCTCCTGTGGCATGGTCATTATAATCCTTGTTGAGGTCACATTTGGGCAACCATGGTTGTAAGACTTTATGGGTGTAGCTTCTGATATTACTAGGGTATACAATCTCATAGTAAACTCTCCGATCCTTCAGTTGTTACAAACTTTCTAAGCCCTCTTTTGAAATGCTCCCTGAGATAAACATTTAGGCGTATTTTTCTAGATGTGTCAGTTAAGATGGGCTCCACAAATCTACAGTTGGATTGGTTCTAATTTCCTGTAATGGTCTCCTTCTGCTGCAAGGAGAAGTTTCCTTGATGAGGAGTGGAGACTACACTTATCTGTGAGCACAAGGACAGATGTTTATACATTGTTGTTAGGGATTATGCTGGTTCAGTAAGTTTGTAGTTGATTCTCCTCCAATGACCACGACTGCACTAGCACTGATTGGCCAGCTAGATTCCAAGTACCATACATGATCTCCCTCTTGTTGAATCTTAAGTCCAGCTAGAGATTTATGTGTTACCATCAAGGTACGTGTGCCGCTAGTGCATGGTGGTCATCACTGTGGTTCATTGGCGTCATAGCTGGTTAGGGCTTGTGGTTGTGTCCCTCCTTTGGAACCTTGAACAGTGCCTCTGGTGCCATGAAAGGTTGTTCTCAGGGAGGTTAGTACCAGTTCAAGGGTCTCTAATCTGTCAGTGACAGAAAGTTTGTTTTAAAACACACTTCTTACCTTATAAATCTTGATTGACATTTATTTGGACATTTATATGTAATAAAGCCCTAGCTTCCGTCTTTGTCCATAGCCTACCGGCATTTTGACAATTCCCACAGACATTCCCTACAGCCTAGTTAGCCTGCAAATTCCCAAAGTCCATTCTCCATTGCATCACAAATTAATTGTGTATGTCAAACTGTAAAAGGCCCTTCTCTTATAAGAAAAATTTAAGAACAATTTGGAACATCAGATATTGCCTCTTTCATTAGAAGAAGGTGATGTTTGCTGTGTGAGAGAATTGGTGGACAGTTAAAGAGGTAACTGTTCTCACTATTCTTCATTTTATAAAGAATAAAACTAAGGGATACAAAAATGCAGTTCTTCAGGTTCTTACTTATTGTCTTGAATGCAAAGAAGCAAAAATAAAATGTTAAATGAATCCCAAATTAAAGTGCATTGTCAGCAACACAGTACTTTCTTCTTCAGACACTTAGAATTGTTTTATTAGAATTGCATAGTTTTCAAAAAAGTACAAATTGTTCACCATGGACAACATGGCTGGGCCTGCTGGGACCTATCTGGCTCCCCCCCAAAAAATACAGATTGTTTTGATGTTTATTCTTAGACATAAATTTATACCTACCAACTGAAACAAGAGAGAATATGAACATTAACCAATACAGAAATGTTGAGAATTTTAAAAAATATTTCCTTGGCTCCTGGTTTTGAAAAAGAAAAACTCTGACATGGTTTCCCACACAGCTGGGAAAAGAGGTTCTTTTTTTTACAAGTAATACCGACGAACACAGATCTCTGCCATTGACAGCAGGTTGATGTTAAATCCATGTAAGTTTTGATTTTGTCATCTTAGATTTATGCAGTTAACAGACTCAACAACTTCAGTCTAAAATTAAGAAGTACTTAGCATACATTGTGCATCTATGCATTTATATGAGGGGTATTGATCACAACCACCAGTATGTCTCTCTGACTCCCTTAGAACTGTCCACATCTCCCTTCACTGCATGTCTTTATTTTAGTGTTAATAACATCAAGTTTGTTTAGTGCCTCCGGTGAGCACATGGGTATGTGAATATCTGCTATACACATTTTGAGCAATGTTTTTCTTAGGATGCAATACGTATGTATCAACATATTTATCTTTTAAGTGAATGCAAACACACTTGTGTGTATGTGTTTTTCTGAGCTAATATGCTTTTTCTGTAATTCTTTGTTTGACAATATATGGAGATTTGGGTCATTATTAAATCTGTCAATATAAGGTTAGAGGACAGATGAATGAGAAACAGGATAGAGAAGATCTTTGATTTCTTTAAAGAGGTGTAATTATAAACACGAAGTGATTTTTAATTTGGGACATTTGTGTTCTACTCCTCTTTTACTCTGTCTCTTTTCAGTTGTAGGTAGTGAAGACCCCTTTCCTTCAACTCTGTTTGCAATGACATTATTTTTTTAAAATTGCATTTTATAAGTAAAACTGTATAAAACATCATTCTCTACCAGATTGATTTATTTTTTGTAAAATATGAGACTTTGGTTATTCATATTTTGTCTCACAACCTATATCTAGTGTATGTAAATAGCCTAAAAGTTTCTTTGTACATTTTATAGTCAACAACAGAACGATGCTGCAAAAACCATAAAACTAAAAGACAGGATTTTAAAAACTTAGATAAAAATATACCTGTCATGAAATTGCTATAGTTAATATAACAGTAAAATTTCATATTCATTCTGATACAGAGTACTCTCCTAATAAAGAGATTATATGGAGAAAAGTACCAGTTAGAACTTCATTAATGGTCCAAAGGCATCTGTACTCATACATGATTAATGTCTTCAGAAAATAAGGTGTGTGTGTGTGTGTGTGTTTGTGTGTGTGTGTTTTTAATTAAGCCAGCACACTTAAGGAGTAATTGACGTCTAAAAAACAAATATCAACTGATAAACAATTTGTTTTAATAAGTAAGTATACATGTGAAACAATTACATTATAGTTAAGACATTGAACATGTGTATCACTCCTGTTTACTATCAATACTCACCTATCCCTTGTGAATATATAAATGAAGACTTTAATACATGGAAGTAGGTTGCTTATTTTGCCAAAAACAGAAACAAAACAAAACAAAAAGTCAATCTCAGGGCAATGAGAAATAAACCCAGAACAATGGAAACCTTTTCTTTGCATGAGAGTCAAATAGGAGTTCAGGACTAAAGCTGGCAGGAAGGTGTGGTTTAAGAGTAGAATGTTTGGCAGTTGTGAAACACAGAAGCTAAAGGACAGAAAAGACAGTTTAGATATGGAGAGTGATGGGATCATTTGCTTGTGTCTAACCATGCTTCTAGGAGGAGAATAATTATGACCTAGTGTCAGAAGAGAGAAAATTGCTGTATTTGTTATGTTCTGTAGCGACTGGTGATGGAGACAGAAAACAGGACAGTTGTCACAGATTTCATCCTCATAGGACTGACACAGTCACAGGAAATTCAGCTCTTGGTCTACACCCTCATCTTGCCTGGAAATGTCTTCATCACCCTCACCATCTTATCCGACCCTCCTGGATGCCTCCTATTCCTTCATCGTGACTCCCAGGATGTTGCTGGACATCTTCTCTGAGAAGAAGGTAATCTCTTATAAAGACTGCATCACTCAGCTATTTTTCTTGCACTTTCTTGGAGGAGGTGAAGGGTTACTTCTGGTTGTGATGGCCTTTGACGGCTACATTGCCATCTGCAGGCCTTTACACTATTCCACTGTCATGAGCCCTAGAGCCTGCTATGTGATGTTGATGGCTCCATGGCTTGGAGGCTTTGTTCATTCCATAATTCAGGTTGTCCTCATCCTCCGCTTGCCCTTCTGTGGTCCAAACCATCTGGATAACTTCTTTTGTGACGTTCCTCAGGTCATCAAGTTAGCCTGCACAGACACTTTTGCTGTTGAGCTCCTAATGGTCTTTAATAGTGGCCTGCTTACTCTCCTGTGCTTTGTGGGGCTTCTGACTTCCTACGCTGTTATTTTATGCCATGTTCACAGGTCAGCATCTGAAGGAAAGAACAAAGCTATATCCACGTGTACCACTCATGTCATAATCATATTTCTTATGTTTGGACCTGCAATTTTCATCTATACACGCCCATTCACTGCTTTAGCAGCTGACAAGGTGATTTCTTTCTTCCACACTGTAATATTTCCCTTGATGAATCCTGTGCTTTATACCCTTCGAAACCAGGAAGTAAAAACTTCTATGAAAAAATTAATCATTCGCCATATAGTTTGTTAGCTGTTTTTTTAAATAAATGATCAAGGTGAATAATTTTGCATGGCATTTATTGTTATAAAACAAATGCTGTTATTCTGAGTATATCTTTTTTTTTCAGGTATTGTATAGGTGATTTGGTAGAGTTACGCATAGTGAAAGATTAAACTTTGTATATTTTAAAGATTGCAAAAAGAAATAACAGAGTTATTGAAGTATATTGGATGAGTGTGGTAAATGAGGAAACCAAAATTAATAAGATGGATGAGTAAAGAACACTAAAGTGTCCTGTGTTGGCTTGTTTTAAGTAAACTCAACACAAGCTATAAAGGAGGAAACTTCATTTGAGAAATGTCCCATAAAGTCTAGCTGTAGGGCATTTTCTTAATTGGCAGTTGATAGATGAGGGCCCAGAGCACTGTGCGTGGTGCCACGATTGGGCTTGTGGTCCTGGATTCTGTAGGAATTCAAGCCAAGAAAGCCAATAACCAGCCTCTTCCATGGGTCCTGCGTCAGCTCTTGTTCTCAGGTTCCTGTCCTGACTAAACTGACTGATGGATTAAGTTGTAGAACTGTAAGAAAAATAAACCCTCTCCTCCTCAATTTGCTTTCAGTCATGGGTTTTATTATCTTAATAGTAACTCTAACTAGGATAAGCTTTAGATGGAAACAAAGAGTTTCAGTGTCCATCTCCTAAATATAGTAATAACATTTTAGTATTTTAAGCAAAAGAACAACAAACCACATCCTGTCTGTTTTGTGATGGGTCACCACCATAATACTCTATGATTAGATTAACTCATTTTGACTTATGGGCCAATATGTTATAAAACATCACGGGTCAAATGGAGAAGGGCTTTCTGCTACCTTGCTGAGATCCTCACCTGCTGGTGTTCTCAACATCATCTGGTACAAAACACAAGCAAGTTTTGGGACATTTCCTGTCTGTTCAGTCTTTTCTCAGAGTTGAGACACAACTTCTTTTGGTCCTTTGGGGTTTCATTGTGTATTTCACTGCTCACAATATAGTCTAAAGCCTTTCTCTTCATCCAGACCATGGGAAAATCACCTTATTTTCTGTGTATTATTGTATTGCAAGGTAAATCTCATAGGGATCCTTTTAAAAACATTTCATCTCCTCACAGCCAAACATACACATGCCTCTTCTTGTTTCTCTATACAGGTGAAACTTGCTAGTGTAGCACATAAGTGACCTTCTCCACATCATCTCCAGTTTTATCACCATCTGTGCTTTCTACACAACTGTAGTGATCGAGTTAACAGACTACCGTGGCTCTCCAGAGAAGGAATGCACTTGCTTCCTGGCTCCTTTGCTCCTGCTCCTTACACTCTGTCTGCACTGTCATTGTAGCTTTTCTTCCTCATCTTCTTTTGCTTTTCCTAACCAAAGTATAATGACAGTTGTAACAGACTTCCATTGCTCTTACTTTTTTTAAGCACTTGCAAAATGCTTTGAAATTGCCATTTCAAACACCCATTTTTCACACTTTTGTGAAATATATGGAAGTAAAGGAAATTCTCATAATGGGACAGTTAACAATTAGTAACCAGTACACCGACGCATGATGACCATACTGAGAACCAACAGAAAGTTTGTGGAGTTTATTTTTCTTTGACTTATAAGCCAAATTGAACCAGTTCTCCACATAATATGTTCTCCATGGTAGATCTAATAACCATTGAGTAATTGTTTCTTGTAGCCAGCACTATTTATTTAGACAATTTTAAATATATATTTCATATATAAGAAGGTTCTGCTTTCATGTATGTCTGTGTACTAAACCTGTTCATGTTGCCCACAGAATTCAGAAGAGGGTGTTGGATTGCATGGAACTGCAGTAATATGTGGTTGTCATCCAACAAGTGGGTTCTCAGAGTTAAACCCAGGTCCTCTGAAGGAAGAGTAAATTCTCTTAACCTCTGAGACATCACTGTGACTCCTAGTCCATCCACATCAGTACCTGCCCTGCTTACTTAGACACAGACTAAGTGCTTACTGGGCAAAGGAAGACAACTCTTATTTCACTTTTCATGTGTTTTAGTCTCTGGTCAACTTCCTTGTGAAAATATTCATCCATAAGGAAACTCAAGAAAGACACTGCCTGTTCATACCCTCCTTTTGTGTGTCCCATACAGGAAGCATTTATCATTTTCAGTTTTCTTTCATACAACTTTCTCACAAGTTAATAAATATCTCTCACTACTTTGATTATTCAAGACACAAACAATCAAGGTGTTTGTGATCTTATTTATATTTTATCACTTTAAATGTTTATTTTTGCAAAAATGGAGAAAAATGAGAATGTGTAGACTAGTTAATATTTTAGATTATATTTAAGTTATAATTCCCCCTTGCCCTTCTTTCATACAAACCCTTGTATATTCTCCTTCCCACTCTCTTTCAAATCCATATCTTTCTTTTTCATTAATTATTATTACATGTATATATGTATATGTATATACATGTTCCTATATATAACCCATTGAGTTCATATAATGTTGCTTGTATGCATGGTTTCAGGGCTGACAACTTGGCACTGGACAATCAATCAGTGTACTCATTCCTGGGGAGGGCCATCTCTCCTGCTCACAGTAGCCTGTTGTTCTTATTGAAGGGCTGAGATCTCATGAAATTTCTCCCTTCCACTTTGTATGTTTTTTGGTGTCATCCTTGTCCAGTTTATATCAGCAGTCCATTGGTGAGATTTTACCTGTATAGTTTCTGATGTTAAAAAGGAGAGAATCTCACAGCAATCTCCCTGATACTATGGCTTTTAAAAATCTTTTTGCCTCCTCTTTCTCAATGTTCAGTATATCCTATCAAATGGAACAGCATCCTCCCTTACTATACTGTAAAGCATTTGTGCTTATAATAAGACACATACCCACAGATAAGTATAGTCTTCATCCATCATCAAGAAAACATTTGTCCAGCTAGGCATTCTTTTTGGTTTACTGTTTACTTTATTACTGCTGACTACCTCTGGACAAGTTTTCTTGATACCTTTTGTTCGGGTAGATGGCTTTGACATCCCTATCTACCATATTGCTCCATTCCTGAAAAATCACTTTCTTGTTTCCTGGAGATTAATTATCATTTTTCTCCATAGGAATGTAGAGCAAGTTCTTTTTCCATGGTTAAAAATATTTATGAGAGGCAACACACACTCTTTCCATATATATATATATATGTCATATATATACACACATATATTTGTCATATTCATATATATGTCATATACATATATAATATATATGACAGATGTAAGAATAGAACTCTGAAAGATAATTGATATAATGATCTTGTAGAAACATATTTCAACCAATGCATGCTCATCCTTTGTTCGGGACATTGATTTTTGGTAAGAAACATGAAATTTGGCAATAAAGTTATGGTCCATGGATATTTTGATTAAATTGTGAACAAATGGGGGTTTCTTTAAAGGTAGTTAATAGTGAGAATAATATTAATGGTGTCAAGAAATTAGGAAAACTGTTTGATGCACTGTATTGAAGAATATAGTTAAACAGTATCTCTAAAAATAAATAACTTGCCAGCATTGTGTTAACAGAGGAAATCAGAAGCAAAATGGTGTCTTCATTATTATGCTTATGTGAAGCAAAGATTGCATAGTACGAATATGTGGTGACAGAATATTAGCTATTTCTTGGATTATATTCAACCAAAAAGGCCATGAGAAACCTGAGCAGCAGTGTAAATATTTTGTGCAGTGATGACTTAGTGACACATATTAATTAATGACCTATTATATATTGGCAACTATGTGTAGAAAAGAAGACAACTGTATACCTTTATAGATCTGTGAAGTACAGGCATTACAGGAAATGGTACATAAGTTTCTCTAATATTAAAAAGTTGGAGTATTCACAGGACTCAGCAATTCCATTCCTGGGCATCAGTCTGAAGATCCAGAAATCAGCACCTTAACAAATATCAAATCTGCCATGTTTACTGTAGTGTTGTTCACGGTGGCTGTTGTATAAAAACAACATAAGTGTAAACTGATAGCTTCATGGATGAAATGCGACATATGAGCATACATCTAAGAATATTATTTAGCAAAATAGGATGAGATATTGTTTTGTGACAATATAAACTGAGAAGAGATTTTATTAAGCAAATCAAAAACACAGAAAGGACCATGTTATGTACAAGTTAATTGTAGTTATATTTTAAAAAATAGAAATCATAAAACCAGATAATATAATAGGGCTCTGAAATTGAGAAAATAGGAAGCTGTTTGTCAGAGTCAATGGTTATGGTGTAAAATGAAAATTTTCTGAATAATTCCTTAAGTTCTTTTTTTCAAAGATTTATTTATTTTTTCATTTGTTCATTTATTATTATGTATACAAGGTTCTGCCTGCATGACAGAAGAGGGCACCAGATCTCATTATAGGTGGTGTGAGCCACCAAGTGGTTGCTGGGAATTGAACTCAGGACCTCTGGAAGAGCATCTAGTGCTCTTTACCTCTGAGCCATCTCTCCAGCCCATAATTCCTTAAGTTCTAATTTAAAGCCATGACTACAATACTACTCTACTGTTGACATAATGATAGGGTCCACTTTTAGTGTCCTCATTAACTTTTCCCCTCCTCGTAATGTATGTATGTGAGGTGGTGAATGTGTAGTGTGTCTGTATAAAGAATGATTGCTGGCTGGTTCACCCACTGAGACAGTTTGCCTGATCTAATGGGAGCTCACCAAATCCAGCTGGACTGGGACTGAGCGAGCCATGTTATCAAACCGGACTCTCTGAATGTGGCTGCCTATGGGGGCGGACTGAGAAGCCATCGATAATGGCGCTGGGACCTGTTTTTACTGCATGTACTGGCTTTTTGGGACCCTAGTTTACTTGGATGCAGACCTTCCTAGGCCCGGATGGAGGGTGGAGGGCCTTGGACTTCCCACAGGGCAGGGTACCCTGCCCTATCTTAAGGCTGGAGGGGGAAGGAGGAGGGTGAGGGGAATGGGAGGAGGGGAGGAAGTGGAAATTTTTGAATGGGAAAAATAAAAATAAAAAAGAATGATTGCTTTCTATACCTTGAATATATTCACCTTTAATTTTACAAGTAAATATTTAAGAATTAAAAGTCTATGAACTTAGTAGCCTACAACAACTATAGGCCTGGCAAGACACACCCACTGATGTAATAGTAGTATGAATATCATGAGATTAATCAAACACTTTCTGAGTGGATTTAACTCCCTCTATATAAGATGATACCCATACCAGACACCATTACTGGGGCTAAGAACCTGTGTCTACTCAGCTAATAGACAAGTGGGAAAATGTATTAATATTATTCTGCTAAGTGAACATACTGTTAAACGACTTCCTAATGACTCACAGATCAATGCATATATGAATGCCTGTTCCAAGGACGGGAAATTTGGGTAAATAAAGAGGACTTTGTCCAAGCCAGGCATGATCGATCTGTCCTGTTGCAGAAGCACAGGTTTTTTATAAATTAATAAGAGAGAATGAATTGTAGACCCACATTTCTATATGGTATGGCAGCCAGGCTCTGAAGCCATAGGCCCCACCTGAGGTGGTCACGTAGCCCTGCAGACAGGCTTCACTGTCCTAACAAAAGGTCAGGATGTTGTTGTAATTTGGAGGATGACTGATAGAGATGCTGATTCAAGCCTACATGACAGCTAGCACACACAGCGGACAGGTGGATGTGGACGTGACAAAACGCCAGCCACCTGGTTACCTAGGAGACAGAATGCTGGGGTATTTTCCGCTCAGTTTATGTTTTGGTATAAAAGCTCTTTGGAGAATAAACAAGAGGAATTCTTCAGAAAGTAAACTCAGGACTTCATAAGGGACCACTAAAAATCTTCCTCCCGATAAAGCCATATGAGTTGTGTCTTTATTCCCGTGCCTCCACGCTGGTCCAGAGAGAGTTTATGTTGGGGTCTGGTCAAGAGAAATAGTATATGGTCTGGCTAGCACTGGACCCGTTGTATACACTCTTCTGCTTTTCTGCTTTTCTACTGTTCATCATTTGACCTGGTTTGTGTCTGTGCTTTGCTCCTCCCTCCTCGTTTTCTTTTTGCATGTTATTTCTTTTCTTTCAGTTTTTTTTCTTTTTATGTTCTTATCTCATGCAATACATGCTGACCACAGCCTCCCCTCCCTTCTCTCCTCCCAGTCCTTCCCTTCTCTTCCCTCCTTCTCCCTCCCCTCTCCCCCAGATCCACTACTCCACTTTTCCATTTACCTTAAGAAAACAACAGGCTTTCCAGTGATATCAACCTACTATGGCATAACAAAATACGATGCAAAGAGAGGACCTAATGTACGCTCCAGGATTGCTGCTTCACTCTCTGTGAGCCCCTATAAGCCTTGCTTAATTGATTCTGCGGGTCATGTTCTCCTAGTGCCTTCGACCTCTCTGACTCCTACAATGCTTCCTCCAACTCTTCTTCAGGGTTCCCTGAGCTCTGCCTAAAGTTTGGGTGTGAATCTCTGCATCTGCTTCCATCAGAGCAAAGGAAGCCTTTTTGATGGCCATTTAAACAGTGTGGGGTATGAGCGCCCTCTCGTGGTTTGGACTTCAAGTTAGACCTGTCATTGGTTGGCCTCTCCCACAAACTCTAAGTCACCATTGCCTCAGGGCAACTTGCAGACAGGAGGAGTGTGGGTATAAGGTTTTGTGCCTGGGTTAGTGTTCCTTGTCCCACCACTGGAAGCCTTGCCTGGTTACAAAGATGGCCAATTCAGGCTCTCTGTTCAGGACTTCTGCATTACTAGGAGTCCTCACAAGGTTAAACCTATTACGTTCCAGGAAGTTTCCACTTCACTAGGTTTCCACATTGAACCCCGAGTACCCCAATTCCAGTTGTCTTTTCTTATACTTTCTCCCATAAACTTAAATAAATATTCAATATCCTTATCCATTAGGAAAAAAACAAATCAAAACAACTTAGAGATTCCATCTTATACCGTTGGAATGGCAAAGAACAAAAACTAAGAAATATCTCAAAAATGTTCATCTTCTTTAGCAATTAAGGAAATGCAAATCAAAACAACTTTGAGATTTCATTTTACCTCAGTCAGAATACTAAAGTTCAATAAAATATTAGACAACAAATGCTGGAGACGTGGGAAAGGAACCTTCATTCACTGCTGGTGAGACGCAAAGTAGTGCAGCTACTATGGAATCAGATTTGACAATTTGTTTGCAGCTGGAAATGAATCTACCTATCTATAACACTGTTTGAAATGACCAAAGGGCATGACATCCTATTCTAGAGTTGTTTTTTTTTTTGCAGGGGGGTGTAACATGAGGGCCTGGATGGTTTCTGTCCTCCCACCAGGTCCCACAGTTATTAGGTCCCAAAGAAAATCACACAGAGGTCTCCTGAAGATTATAAACTTATTGGCCCATTAGCTCAGGCTTTGTATTAGCTCCTGTAGCTTATATTAACCCATTATCCCTATCTATGTTAGCCACATGGCTCAGTACCTTTTTCAACGGGGCAGGTCACATCCTGCTTTTTCGATGGTCCAGGCAGGAGTCCCAAGAGAGCTTCCTGCTTCCCAGAATTCTCCTATTCTCCTTGCTCCGCTTCTACTTCCTGTCTGGTTGTCCCACCTATACATCCTGGCTAATGGCCAATCAGCATTATTTAAATCATGATTGACAGAATACAGACAATTCTCCTGCACTGGGTGTGGGGGGGTGTCGAGACAGGGATTCTTTGTAGCTTTGGAGCCTGTCCTGGAACTAGCTCTTGTAGACTATACTGGCTTCGAACTCACAGAGATCCGCCTGCCTCTGCCACCTGAGTGTTGGGATTAAAGGTGTGCACCACCACCACCTGGTGAGATATTTTTCTTAGCCGTGTTGACTGCTGCTTTATTTACAATACAAATGGAAACAACCCTAATGTCCTTCACCCAGGGAATAGATAATGAAAATGTGGTACATATACACTATTGAATACTATGCATGTGTAAAGAAATATGAAATAATGAACTTTCAGGTAGACGATTGAAATGAGAAAAGGTCATATTGAGTAAGGTAATTTAGGCCCTGAAAAACAAATGTCACATGTTTAGTCTCATTGGAGGTGTCTCACTTCACGTCTTCAGGAGTAATTGTAGAATTCAGGAAAGTGAAACAGGACCATTGCCGGCATAGGTGAGCTGGGGAGCAATAGAGAGTACAATAGCAGGATACAAGTAATCTGGAAAAATGGGAGGGAAGGCTCTTTAGGGAGAGAGGAATGGGGTAAATACAGAAGAAGAAATGAGGAGAATGTCTAAAAACATATTAAGAATTATACTACTAAATATGCATCTTTATAAAAACTATAAAACATTCAATTGTATGTATATATAGCTTTAATAAACTATTGTATTCTGGGCTCTAAGAGCCAAAGGTGGCCTAAAGAAAACCGCAATGCATTCATTTGAGTTGTTGGTCAGGGATATAGAAGAGACTCCTAAATATACAACATATTTTTATTGCCCTTGGTTTCTTCCCAGAGGTTGTCAGTAGGTCCCTATTACCGAAGACATCAGACATTTCATAAACAAGGCCCGATTGCTCCTAAGCTGGATCTGCCCTGAATCCTTGAGGACTAAGTTTTATGGTGACATTATTCAGCTTTTAAAGTATGGAATCATCCAACCATATTCCAGTTTATGAATCCTATCAATGACCACATGACATGATAACCTAAGGGTGCATTTGTGGCACGCATACCGTTTTGGTCACCAGCAGCTCTCTAACTGGATTTAAGACCTACTCAACAGGAGGGAAATTATGTTTGGTATTGTTTACCTAGCGATACTACTAATTTACTAAGCCAGTATAATAACCCTTAACAACAATATAAACATCTGTCCTTAGACTCACAGATAAGTGCAGTCTTCACTCATAAAGGAAATTTCACTTTCCCGCAGAAGAAAACAACTACAGAAAATCATGACTAATCAAAATGTAGAGGTGTATAGCCCAGCTCCATTGAATATACCAACAAAACGATTCCATACCTAACATTCAGGAAACATTGCAGAAAGCAGCAGAAACATTCTAAGAGTCAGAAGATCAGGTCATTTTCTGTGTCTTAGTTTGAGTTTCTATTGCTGTAAAGAGACACCATGGCCACAGCAATTCTTATAAAGAAAACATTTAATTGGGGTGGCTTGCTTACAGTTTCAGAGGATTGATCCATATCAACATAGTGGGGAGCATGGAGGCATGCAAGCAGACATGACGCTGGCTACATCTTGGCTTTCAGGAAACAGAAAGGACTAGTTGTGGCATTCATTGGAAGTCTGATATGGATGTATATCTCATATTCTCTGCAAGAACAGTACATGTTTTTATTTATTTATTTGCTGAGCCATCTCTCTAGCCATCATTTAAAAATTTTTTTACACTTATTTGTTTGTTTATAATTTATTTATTTATATTTATTTGTTGGTTGGTTGTATATTTGCATGCATAAACATGAATATATTCATGTCACATGAATTGTAGAGGTCAGAGGACAATTTGTAAAAATTGGTCCTACCCTTCCATGACATGGTTTCTAGGAAACAAACTCTGATCATCAGGCTTGGTGATGAGTACTTTTACCCACTGAGACATCACCCTGGCCCATCTTTCTCTTTTCCACAATTCTGACTGTGTCCTCTGTTTTGGTTTTACCTTCAGCATATAGCCACATTTTTTACTATTATTAAAACTTATTGGACATTTTCTTCCTTCTACATGTAACCTTATTATTCTCCTTCCCTTTGCATAGATGATCTTCAATAGTTGTTTGTACTTCTTTTTAAGCTAATAGTTTTTAAAAGTTGTTTTATAATTATAGAACATGTAATTAGAAAATTAAGTTTGTGTATGAACTTTTCAGCACACACAAGTACTCATGCTTTATTTTACTAGGAATATCTTGTATTAAAATAATGTATATTGCTATGACTGATGGACATGAATAAACTATTATTTTTATTAGGACTCATTATATGCATTTCACAGTTTTGTGGTCCCCAAGGGATTTTCTTGTCACAATTGCAGTATTCTATAGAATAGTTTGAATGTTCTGAAACTTCTCCATACCACTCCCATTAAGTATTACTTGACCTCTGATTGTCATTTGCCATAGTGTTTCTCCTCTTTGAGTCAGAGTGGCCTCCTGTAGGTTTCTTTGCTCTTCCACCTCCTTTTTTCCTAACCAGTTGTTCCTTCATTTTCTTTTGAGAGTTTCTACTTGAAATCTATTTGCCTTTGCTTAAAAATTTATCTACATGCCCAGAACATCTAGTCCTTTGTGGGTAACTTAAGAGCCATGGTTCTATTTCCTGTCATTATTTCCTGTTTCCCCCAGCAAATCCTAGGATCTCCTGACTCCTCAGTATCTTTTATTCTTTATCATACCACATAATCTTAATTAAGTAAATCCTGTCTGTCTAGTATCTTCTTTAGAACTTTGGACTAATAGTCTGTTTACAACTCAAACTGGGTTCTGTTCTCACCCAATCACCACGTGAGATAATTCCTTCACACTGCTCAACCACCATTATCTCTTCTAATTATGAATTTAAGCTAAACCTTAAGCCTTACTCTACCACACTTATACAAATTAACACATTATTTCAAATTAATCTTTTACCAACAATAATTGAGGTTATCTGTCTTCTAAAATTAATGTTGTATATTCAATTTGAATGTATGCCTTTTTATTTTAAAAGCAGATATTTTCATTTTTCCATTCAGGAGTAACATCTGTAGACACATGAAGTAAAATGACTTTTTAAATATTTCTTTAAATTTGTTATTATTTATTCCTTTAAATGTTTTATAATCATTGTGTGTGTGTCTGTGTGTATGTATGTCTGTCTGTGTGTGTATGTATGTGTGTGTGATTGTGTGTGTCAGTGTGTGTATGTGTGTGTCTGTGTGTGTATGTGTGTGTGTGATTGTGTGTGTGTGTCTGTGTGTGTGTCTGTGTGTTTGTGTGTGTGTGTATGTGTGTGTGTGCATGTATGTGTGTGTGTGTGTGTGTGTGTGTGTGTGTGTGTGTGTGCCTCAGTAGGTGCAGGAGTTGGTTCTCCTTCCACCATGTGTGTCCTAGTAACTGAACTTTGGTTATGAGCCACATCTTTATGCACTGAGCTATTTTCTAGCCAATGTTTAAAGTTCCTGAATACTCCTTAAAATGAATATTACTGTGTGTGAATTTAATTTACTTCTTCTGCCTAAACAACACAAAGGAAAAAAAATCTATGAGGAAATAGGTTTAAAAATCTTTTATGTACATTTTTTCTTTGATAATTTCAAACACATGTAGGACTTTCTGATTATTCATTCCTGTGGGACCCTCACCCCTTATTCTAAAAGGGATGAGAATTTCCTAGCAAAATGTTTTCCCAGGAAGATAGTGGCCTTCCCCTCTCCCACTAGGGAGATTCTGAGCACAAGGTCACTTAGCCCAGCCAGCTAGCCACCTGGTACAGGTTGATAAAGATGGCCTAACTCAGGAACAGTGGCCTTGCTCTGAGAACAAGGAAAAAGCTGACTTCACAGGATGAGAGGGAGCAAAAGTCCTTGCACCTGTGCCAAAGCAGCTTCAAAAAGCCTCTTTGTAGTTATGCCTTTAAAATCTTACCCCACAGAGGAGATACAACCCCTCTCTACCTCACTGCAGCAGGGGTCAGAGATGGGTTCCAAACATTGTTTGTGTTATGCTTATTAAACCTTGCTTATTACAGTTTGGGCCTCTCTGGTGGTCTCTCTCTGGGGGTCGTAATCTGGGACTGGTCATAAACAGTCCCCAACCTTACAACTTCCCTAGCAGCCCTTTTCCACATACATGTCTTTGTGTTGTTTTGAGACTCACTGGGTTAAACCAGCAATGCCATCTATGTAACTGTGGTTTTGCAGCCATCTATTAGAGCATGATGAGCTCATTAGTAGGTAGACAACCAAAGGCAATGTCTGTCCCTCCCTCAGAAGTTATCCAGAAAAGAGAGATAGGACCCCCATGTGCCTCTTCCTGATCCATAACTTATTGTCTTCAGGTCCAGTCTTCTGAAAGCCTGTTGCAAACAGTCACAGCTACTGTGAGATTATGTTGTCATTAGACATATCATGCCTAGAAGAAAGCATTACACTGTATTTCTCCATATTTTCTGGCTCTTATGTCAGGGTGCAATGCCCCACCATAAACTACTTTTCCCTCTCTGGACTCGGGTGGAGGTACAGGAATAATTGAGACGCATTTCACACAGCAATATTGGAAGGGAGTCTTAGGCTTCATTCATTCCTGAGGATCACCCACATTTATTTTCCAAACACCTTTAATCCCCAAAGGTAAACTAAGGTAGAAGTTCATTAACATTCTCTTTCCGGGGGTAGCAGGGCTGCAGTCAGGTCTATAGCTCGGTCACTAGCTTGGAATTCTCACCTCTTCCCAGGTGATCTACATAATTACAAATGAGAAGAAACAGTACATCCTGAGCTTTTGTTAGGTAGCGACAGCCTGTCTAGAAGGTATGGCTGTCACATCATGTAGAAATATGGGCCTACAATCCACTCTCTCTTATTAATTTTAATAAAAGCTGTGCTTCTGCAACAGGACAGATTAATCACACCTGGCTTAGGCAAAGACCTCTTCAATTACCCAAATTTTCCCATCTTTGGAACAGGCATTCACATATACAAGCTCCTATCTTAGGCATCTGGGGAGAAGAAGCTTCAAACCCATCACTGACTGCTGTTCTCTGTGAAGAAAAGAGATTAGTGGAGAGAGATACTTTTGGGCCCTGTGTATCAGAGCCATACTTTCTTGTCAGGATAAATTATAATGCTTTATGAATAATTATGCTCCCAAAGGCTATAGTCTCCTATTTAAAGGAGAAGAGAATCACCTGAGTTAAAAATGTTTCTTCCACTAGTTTAGAGCACCTCTTAAATATAAAATTCTTTAACATATGCATTAACTCCCAACATTTACAGGGTGTGTCAAACTTTCTCAGCAGTTGCCAACAACAGGTCAAAATCATAATTCTTATTGTCAGTCAATACCAACTTTTCCAAAGCTCTTTTGGTCAGTACCATGATTCTTAGCAATACCATTTTTTTCTCATCATATTTTATGCAGTTACAAATATCAGGTCACTACTGGTAAGAGTACAATAACATTACTGTTATTAAATACAGTTTCAGTCTGTGAGCAGCTGTTAAACCCTTAGTCTTCCCCCTTCTTAAGTGAAGAGGGGTTTTAGACATTCCTTATTTTGAGTCTTTCTTTCCCTGAGGGGAAAGCTTAGGTCTTAGTTCTTAGGCCCAATATTTTAACCAAAATGAGTTCTGTGTCCCAGAAATTAAACACACTCAAATGTTCAGTCTTCATCTTAGTTCCAAAGCAAACAGGGTTCAAACCACAGCAAGTTGCAGGCACCATAGTCAGGTCATCTCAGCAATGTGTCTTTGTTTGGAATCTCTGGAGGCAGAATGGCACCCTGCAGTGTAGAGTGGCAACAGCGGACAGGTCCCAAATTAGGCATTCCACTCTGTGGGGGCTGAGAAAGCTGGATCACAGGTTCCTCCTCAATCTCCTCTTACTTTGTTTCTTCTGCTGGGCCATTATCATCTATGATGTCA
Organism: Ondatra zibethicus; assembly: GCA_004026605.1. Lineage (NCBI taxonomy): Eukaryota > Metazoa > Chordata > Mammalia > Rodentia > Cricetidae > Ondatra > Ondatra zibethicus. The sequence goes on from PVIU01022479.1 coordinate 21,290, forward strand.
TCAGGTCTGGTATTCTTCCACTGAATGCACCGAACCAGTTGCTCTGGAAGCCATCTCACCTGATTCTCATCCTGGAAAAAAACACAGATATTCCCTCAACCCCAAATTAATATGGGGTCTCATTCTGTAAATTCATGGGTAAATAAGGAATAATATATGACTTAACAGTTCCTTCATGGCCTTCCCCATCTTTCCAATGCAGTTCATTACTACTCTGTTCAGGATTTCTAGTCTGACCAATTCCTTGTAGCTGTGTAATAGTCTCCATTTTTGGCCACTTAGAAGCCACTGGCTGGTGGTTATAACTGAAATATCTGAGCCAGTATCTAGAAGGCCAGAAAATTCTTTTCCATTTATAAACAGAGTGAGTTCTGGTCTCTGATGACCTATGGCTTGTACCCAATATACATCAGATGAACCAAATCCATCCTTTCCTCTCTTTTCTCTCTTACTCAGATTGTTGGTTTGCACAGCTGGAAGTAATATTAATTGTGCAAGCCTCTGACCTGCTGTTACTACAGAAACTCCACTTGGTGAGTGAGTCATCACCTTGATTTCTCCCTCAAAGTCGGCATTGATAACTCCAGGAGCTAATAAAATCCCTTGCATAGTTGTGCTACTTCTCCCTAGCAGTAACCCTACAGTGCATTTTGGTAAAGGCCCATAGACCCCTGTGGGGAGAGCTTGCATCCCCATTTCAGGTGTCAGAACCGTGTATACGGAAGAACTGAGGTCGAGCCCTGCACTTCCTGGGGTGGCTCTGAAAAGGTCCTGTATAGATTTCCTTCTTCAGAAACAGATTGCTAGATTGCCCCATAGTTTTGTCTCGGGGCCTGAGGCTGGCCCCTGAGTTTGTTTCCCAAAAGGGGATTCCCTAGATCATCTCTTTTTGATCTGCACTCACTAGTCCAATGCTTTCCTTTCCTGCATCTCCTACATAATTCTGGTTCTCTTCTAGTCCTCTGGCTTACTCTCCTATCAAGACATCATCTGACCTGATGTCCCATAAGACCACATCCAAAACAGCCTCCAGGTGTTCCTGTAGTTTGTAGTCTCCTTGGGGCTAGGTCACCCTGCTGGGATAAGACATCATTAATTGTCTTTCCCTATAAGGCAGCAGCTAATGTCATTCCTTGTGTATATGATTGGCCAATATCTGAGCAAATTCAGATATAATCTTCAATATTACCCTGTTTCTTAAAAGGTTTTATAGCCACTTTACATATAGCATTGGCATTCTCAAAGGCTAACTGTTTAATTATTATCTGTCCTGCTTCTGAGTCTCTAATCAACATATTAGATGCCTGTATTAGTCTGGAAACAAAGTCCTGAAATAACTCATCTGGTCTTATACTAGATAACTCCTCAGTCTGTTCTTTTGATGATGGAAGCTTACTCCAGGCCTTCTTGGCCGCTGCACTAATTTGGACATATGCTACCATATCATATTCTGTTAATTTGTTCCCATATAAGGTCCCTCACCTGCAAGCATCTCATATGAAATAGGAATCTGCTGAGCTCTGTTTCTCTCAGTTGTGGCCTGACACTGTTCTGTAAATTTGGTTTTCCACAATAGTTAATCTCCTCCTGTCAGGCAAGCCTTGGCTATCTGTGTCCAATCCGCTGGTGGCAGAACTTTCATGGCTATATTTTCTAACAGTGTCTGGGTAGAGGAGGATGTAGCACCATATTGAGCACAAGCGGTTTTTAATTATTTGAGTAACTTAAATGATATAGGAGTATGTATTCTAAGTAGATTTCCTTGCGCACCTCTCTGCTCCATTACTGGGAACAATTGAAATCCTTGCATCTCTTCTCCTCTGCTAGTGGCTTCTCTGATACAAGCTTGTAGAGGAGATTCACTGCTATTGTTATGATTCTGTTTTAATTTTGGTGTACTCTGACCTGTAGGTGGGTCTAAATCTGCTATCACTGTAGGAAAAGTATGGCTATTCTGACAGGAGTTCTGTATCTGCATAGTTCCTAATCTGCACCATAGCAAGGTTACCATCCTTCTGAAGCCTTTTATTTCTTTCTGAACCCTATCATTCTGTCTCTGTCTCTCAGCACTGCTGTTTGCTAGTGAGGGAGATGAAGACTCCCTTTCATGGCCTGAATCATTAGTCTCTGACCTATTTAACTGCTCTGTTCCGTAAGAGTATCTAGCAACTCCTCAGGTGGTGCAAATGGAACTATCTCATGCTGGTCAGGATTTAAGTCCAACCTTTTCTGTATTAGCATCCAGAAATAAGGCATATCTTCAGGGATGCTTTCTGGTCCATAATTACAATGTTGTGGAATCCTCATTCCCACTTCTTTCCATGCTGCAACATCTAAGGTCCTGTGCTCAGAAAACCAAGGGCATATCTTCTCTATGAATTCTAAAATTTCTTGTATCTGATGCTGTTGTACTCTCTCTTCTCTGTCTTTTAATATATCACCAATCAACTGTATAGTCTGATTGCTTTTTCCTTGTCCCATATTTCTATATTTACAAATCTTACTTCTGATATTAATGTTCCACTTTATTATCTGAGAGCTCATTACTCACGTATCCAAGTGTGGTGAGAATTTTTTCCCGCGTGTGCTCCTCATGTTCTCCTCTGTACTTCTGGTCCCTTCTCTGGCATTTCTTGGGGTTCAGTTGTCAGTCCCATGTTGTAGGCACCATTATGTCAGATCTGTCTACATCAGATCTGTCTACAAATTTCATCCTCTTAAGTTGCTTTCAAGTAGCTATATCACACTCCACAATTTCTTTTCACTAGTAACCATATATGCAGTTCTTCCATTGGAAGAGCCATTTGCAAAATTCAGCATAACATCCTTTAAGGGATCTTTAGCCATAACATTAGCAAAATACAGTTGAGCAAATTGCAGCAACGATCATCTGGGAAAAGACCATTACTCTGGTCTTTAAATTGAGCAAATACAATTGTCCAAGAATTACTATCTTAAAATTATTAATTAATCTATTGCTTTATATAAGAAACATTTATCATAGTCAATACTCTGTTAAGCTATCTCCTAGATTCCATCCTGCTCTCTTGTATTAGATAAGCTACTGCTTTAAATTAAGAGTTTAATATCTTAACTGGCCAAAACAGGAAGGTGTAGCCATAAAAAGCATTTTGTTTTTTCATAAAACTGCTGTAGAATAAGTTTTGTACTTAAGACACACACTTGATATAGTTGAATCATAATTAATATACTCTACTTGCTGATTATTATATACTCTACCTGTTGATTTATACTTCATCTCCTTGAGTACCTGTTTGGCAGCTTTTATAAGCTCTCTACTGGAAATTGACTCATTGCTCCCTTTAAGAATCTTACTTAGGGAGATTGGTGGCGCACACCGGTAAGGTCCAGGCAGGCTTCTTTGTTCCACAGGACCCTGAACCCTCCCTCCCTCCCACAAGATCACCCTTTCCTTGGTGGGGCTTTCTTAACCCAGCACTCTCTCTTCCTGTGCTGAGATCGGAGGCAACTCACACTGGTAGGGCTGTGCCCACCTGGCGGTAAGATCCCCCCCGGCCTCTTTTTTCTACAGGACACTGCACCTCTACCCCTCCCCACCCCCCACCCCTCCTCCCTCAAGATAGCCCATTCCTCGGTGGGGCTTTGGTACCCCAGCACTCTCTCTTCCTGCGCTGAGATCGGTGGCACACACCGGTAAGGTCCAGGTGGGCTTCTTTGTTCCACAGGACCCTGAACCCTCCCTCCCTCCCACAAGATCACCCTTTCCTTGGTGGGGCTTTCTTAACCCAGCACTCTCTTGTCTGTGCTGAGATCGGAGGTGGCTCACACTGGTAGGGCTGTGCCCCCCTGACGGTAAGATACCCCCGGAGGCCTCTTTGTTCTAGAGGACACTGTACCTCTACACCCCACCCTCCCCTCAAGATCGCCCTTTCCTCGGTGGGGCTTTGGTACCCCAGCACTCTCTCTTCCTGTGCTGAGATCGGAGGCGGCTCACACTGGTAAGGTTGTGCAAGCCTGGTGGTAAGGTCCCTGCAGGCCGCTTTGATCAACAAGACCCTGCACCCCGCCCCTGCAAGATTGCCCTTTCTTCTGTGGGGCATTGGAACCCCATGAATCTCTCTCCCTGTGCCGAGATAGGAGGTACAGAAGGATCGGAAGTCTAGACGGGACCTCCTCTTCCTGCACTAAGATCAGCTATCCAGAGGGGTGAGTGTGTACAAGCCATCCTAGGAGGTCTCAACCCACTGAGACTCCCCTGACAGAAATCAGAGGAAGAGATGGGTAGGCGTCAATCCAAGAATTCCTCCAACAATCTGAAAAGCAACATGATAACACCAGAAACCAATGAGTACTCAACAGGAAAACCTGAGCAACCTAACACAGAAGAGGTAGAAGAAATCGACTTTAAACGTAACTTTACGAAAGTAATAGAGACCTTTAAAGAAGAGGTGAAAAACGCCTTTGAAGAAAGGGATTAGAAAACTAACAAAAAGTTAGAAGAAATGAATAAATTCCTCAAAGATACCCTAGAAAACCAAGAAAAAGCAATCATCAGGTAACGGAAACAGTTCAAGACTTAAAAAACGAAAGGGAGGCAATGAAGAAAACACAAACCGAGGGAAGACAGGAGATGGAAAATCTGGGTAAACGGTCAGGAACTGCAGAGACAAGTATAACCAACAGAATACAAGAGATAGAAGAAAGAATCTCAGACGCTGAAGATACGATAGAGAAAATAAACTCATTGATCAAAGAAAACAACAAATCCGACAAATTCTTAACACAAAACACTCAGGAAATCTGGGACACCATAAAAAGACCAAATCTAAGAATAATAGGGGTAGAAGAAGGAGATGAAGCACAGCTCAAAGGCCCAGAAATTATATTCAACAAAATTATAGAAGAAAACTTTCCCAACCTAAAGATGGATATGCCTTTGAGGGTACAAGAAGCATACAGAACACCAAATAGATTGGATCAAAAAAGGATATCCCCTCGCCATATAATAATCAAAACACAAAACATACAGAAAAAAGAAAGAATACTAAGAGCTGCAAAAGAAAAAGGCCAAGTAATGTATAAAGGTAAACCTATCAGAATTACACCTGACTTCTCTATGGAAACCATGAAAGCCAGAAGGTCTTGGATAGATGTGCTGCAGACACTAAGTGACCATGGATGCAAGTCCAGACTACAATACCCAGCAAAGCTTCCATTCACCATTGATGGAGAAAACAAGGTATTTCAAGATAAAAACAAATTTAAGAAATACATAGCCACAAACCCAGCCTTACAGAAAGTACTAGGAGGAAAACCACATCTAAAGGAAGCAAGCAACACCCATAATAACACAGACATCTAACAGCCCTCCACTAGCACAACTCAAAGAAGGGAAACACACAAACTCTACAACCCTAAAAAATAACCACAGTTAATAACCTCTGGTCATTAATATAACTTAATATCAATGGACTCAATTCACCTATAAAAAGGTACAGGTTAAGAGAATGGATACGAAAACAGGATCCAACATTCTGTTGTTTACAAGAAACACACCTCAACCACAAAGACAGACATTATCTCAGAATAAAGGGTTGGGAAAAGATTTTTCAATCAAACGGCCCTAAGAAACAAGTGGGTGTGGCTATACGAATATCGAACAAAATCGACTTCAAACTAAAATCAATCAGAAGAGATGGAGATGGACATTTTATACACTTAAATGGAATAATCCATCAGGATGAAGTCTCAATCCTGAATATATATGCCCTTAATATAAAAGCATCCACATATGTAAAGGAAACACTACTAGAACTCAAAGCACACATCAAACCCCGCACTCTAATAGTAGGAGATTTCAACACTCCTCTCTCACCAATTGACAGGTCAACCAGACAGAAACTTAACAGAGAAATAAGAGAACTAACAGATGTAATTAATCAAATGGACTTAATAGACATGTATAGAACATTCCACCCAAACAGGAAAGAATATACCTTCTTCTCAGCATCTCATAGAACCTTCTCAAAAATTGATTACATACTCGGTAAAAAAGCAAACATCCATAGATACAAACAAATTGGAGTAACTACCTGTGTCTTATCGGATCATCATGGAGTAAAGTTAGAATTTAAAAAAGACTCCACCACCAGAAAGCCTACAAACTCATAAAAACTGAACAGTCAACTACTGAACCACTCCTGGGTCAAGGAAGAAATAAAGAAAGAAATTGAAGTCTTCCTTGAATTCAACGAAAATAAAAACACAACATACCCCAACCTATGGGACACTATGAAAGCAGTGCTAAGAGGAAAGTTCATAGCACTGAGTGCCCACATAAAGAAAATGGAGAAAGCACACATTAGTGACTTAACAGCACACCTAAAAGCCCTGGAAAAAAAAGAAGCAGACTCACCCAGGAGAAGTAGAAGACTGGAAATAATCAAACTGAGGGCTGAAATCAACAAAATAGAGACACAGAAAACAATCCAAAGAATCAATGAAACGAAGAGCTGGTGCCTTGAGAAAATCAACAAGATCGACAAACCCCTATCCAAACTAATCAAAAGGTGAAGAGAGAATACTCATATTAACAAGATCAGGAATGAAAAGGGGGACATAACAACAGACACTGAGGGAATTCAGAGAATCATTAGTTCTTACTACAAAAGCCTGTATGCCACAAAATTGGAAAATGTAAAAGAAATGGACAGTTTTATAGATAAATACCATATGCCGAAATTAAATCATACCAGGTGAACAATTTAAATAGACCTATAAGTCGTGGGGAAATAGAAGCTGTCATCAAAAACCTCCCAACCAAAAAAGCCCAGGACCAGATGGTTTTAATGCAGTATTCTACCAAAACTTCCAAGAAGAGCTAATACCTATACTCCTTAAGGTGTTTCACATAATAGAAACAGAAGGGTCATTGCCAAACTCTTTTTATGAAGCTACAGTTACCCTGATATCAAAACCGCACAAAGACGCAGCCATGAAAGAGAATTACAGACCAATTTCACTCATGAACATCGATGCAAAAATTCTCAATAAAATACTGGCAAACAGAATCCAAGAACACATCAAAAAGATCATCCATTATGATCAAGTAGGCTTTATCCCAAAGATGCAGGGCTGGTTCAACATACGGAAATCTACCAATGTAATCCATCATATAAATAAACTGAAAGAAAAAAACCATATGATAATATCATTAGATGCTAAAAAAGCATTTGACAAAATTCAACACCCCTTTATGATAAAGGTTTTGGAGAGATTATTGATACAAGGTTCATATCTAAATATAATAAAAGCAATATACAGCAAGCCGGCAGCTACCATCAAATTAAGTGGAGAGAAACTCAAAGCGATTCCACTAAAATCAGGAACAAGACATGGCTGTCCACTCTCCTCATATCTCTTTAATATAGTGCTTGAAGTTCTAGCAATAGCTATAAGACAGAATACGGAGATCTTCGGGATTCGAATTGGAAAGGAGGAAGTCAAACTTTTGTTATTTGCAGATGATATGATAGTGTACATAAGTGACCCCAAAAACTCTACTAAAGAACTTCTACAGCTGATAAATACCTTCAGTGATGTGGCAGGATACAAGATCAACTCAAAAATATCAGTAGCCCTCCTATACACAAAGGATAAAGAAACAGAGAGGGAAATCAGAGAAACATCACCTTTCACGATAGCCACAAATAACATAAAGTATCTTGGGGTAACACTAACCAAGAAAGTAAAAGATCTATTTGACAAGAACTTTAAGACCTTGAAGAAAGAAATTGAAGATGATACCAGAAAATGGAAGGATCTCCCATGCTCCTGGATTGGTAGGATCAATATAGTAAAAATGGCAATTCTACCAAAGGCAATCTACAGATTCAATGCAATCCCCATCAAAATCCCAACAAAGTTCTTCACAGAACTTGAGAGAACAATAACTAAGTTTATATGGAAAAACAAAAAGCCCAGGATAGCCAAAACAATCC